>JAQBSW010006636.1:0-46939 GCA_029291075.1 Eudiplozoon nipponicum | reverse complement strand
GATATATGTAAATAATTAATGGGTCAGGTGTTTATATCAAGACCGCAACCTTGATTATAATAAGACACACAGTGGTTAAAGCAACAGATTTCTAGGCAGATGTGCGTAGGTTCAGGCACTGTTCGCGCCAAAATCTGGATGGTACGTGATAAGTTTTCAAAAAGGACGAAGTCGGTCTCTTGAATGGATTGCTTTTTCTACATTAAAAAATGCTTAGTTTATACTGACAAATATATGTATGAACATATATATATATATATATATATATATGTATATATGCTATATATATTATTGATAATGATATGTATGTGGCCAAGAAGACAGGTGTTTTATATCAAGATCTACCTTGAATTTGGGCTACTGTTAACACACGCTCGCTTTTAACAATTTTTCATTCAATATGATTAATTAAAAGTTGTTTTTTTAATTCTTTAGTAAATTCTGTGCTCCATTTTTATGCAATTGAATCATTTGTGTTTTGCTTTGAATTGCATTTAAGCAGCAAGTAATACACTTTTTATTGAATGGCGAAAGTCGTTTTTCTCCAAAATCGTAATAGAACATCTCTTTATCAGTCATCCAGTGAACATTCTACTCCACTTTCTGCTGTCTTGTTTTTGTCGTTAGATAATTGGCCTAGTTTTGATCTAGAAAGACCAAACAATAAAATTCTTACAATTAAAAATGCATGCGCAACGGTATTCTGGAAATGCTGTTAAATACTGTTTGTTGCGGAGAACTAATATATATGCAAATTTGTATTAGGTGTTGCGAACCTTGTAACAAATTAGTTCAATTGTGACCAGAAGGATAAACCAAAGACAGCATGAACGGAAAGTATAATCTTATGCACATTCGTTTCGTGCTTACTGGCGACTCATCAGTAGGAGCCGGTATTACGCCCTTTAACCACCATATATTTGGTAGAAGAATGTGGAATAATAGGACGGTACAATCTCCTAGACGAATGTGTAAACCTGTAATAGTGAAGCTAAAATCATATAAAGTCTACGACAATGCGACTTCAACGCTAACTCACACTATATAATATATATACCGAGTCTGTAAAGGATACTAACACTATGGCTATTGTGTTAGTAACCGATACAAACAGTATTGTACCGAAAAGGTACATGGTACTAACACCATGGTTTCCGAGTCGGTACATGGTACCAACTTGATGGATATCAATTTATGCTATAGTTCACCGAAATTGAGAATTAAACAATTTCTGAACACCGGTACAATTGATTGTGCCTTCCTATTATCCCACATTCTTGACCAAAATATAAAGGGCGTAATACCGGCTCCTACTGATGAGTCGCCAGTAAGCACGAAACGAATGAGCATGAGATTATACTATCTGGAAATGCGTTGGGCTCTTTCTTGATATCAAATAAGTAGGTTTATTTTCTTACCTATTTTTCATTTAAATTTGATTTATATTAGCTGAGTGCATTGCCTCATATATATATATATATATATATATATATATATATATATATATATATATATATATATATATACTCTTTATATATATAATGGTTTGTCTTGTAGTGAACAGATGCGCACAGGTGTAATTCTATTTTTAGGGCCTATGGAGATATTTCACATGCTCGTGAATTGCTTATTTCCAGGCGAAAACTTAACGTAATTAAGTCAATTTATTTGTCAAATACAGGTTGGATCTTGCATGTAGCGTAGTTTCTCACCACCCAATTTACTGATCGTTGCCAATTCAATGAAGTGTATGCACTATTAAAATTTTTCACAAATTCACATACGCTTCATTAAGCGTACATATATACGCGCAGCTTTCTTCACAAAACATCAACTGTGTGAAATATTTTTGTCCTTAACAAGCATGTTAATAAACTTGATTTAGCGATTTTGAAATGAAACTGAATTATCATACTTACAAATTATGAGGTATGGATCGACAAAAATTACTCTCTCACACAAATGCAAACAGCACAAATATCTGAATTGTTTGCCATGAATAACAAGCGCTATCCATAAATAAACAGGTAGCTAGTTTTCAAAGTATTAGGCATTTTGGCGCGTCGGTGTATAATCATATAATTTATTTTATTTAATTATTAGTAATTATTATTAAATAAATATCAAAAACTGTTTTTTGACCAGTCAAGCAGTGTTACATAATGTACGTGCGATAGTCAGTTATACAAGCACGAACTGTGCGGGAGGTGATATCATTAATTTAAATGAATTATCGAACTGGAGATAGACACCAGTCTCATTGTATTTCACCAGTTGCAAAACGAAGCTGAACTGCAGTCAGTTTCACGTATTGATTTGTGTTTTACTAGAATGGTCATCATCAGAATATGACTATAATTTGACTAACGAGGATTAAACATCAATTCATATATAAAGTAAGGCAATTAAAATATCTGGCCCACATCTCAAGGAGTCAGCAATACAGTGTAACTAATCGAATATTAGTTTCGCGTGCGGTGTTATCAATTACTTTAATCAAGGTTGCGAACTTGATATAAACACCTGACCCATTATATACATAAATTTGTCAGTATAAACTAAGAATTGTATAGTGTATAAAAGGCAATTCATCCAGTAGACCAGTTTCATCCTTATTGGAAACTCATCAGGTATTGTCCAGAATTTTCCGCGGACAAGGCTCGAACCTGGGAACGTCTGCTTCGGAATCTAGTGCTCTAAACAATAAGTCACCTTGCCGCACACTGCGTACCCGGTTCAGCTATAAACTAACTAATTTAACTTGGTTAGTCTTTTTCATTTTAGGTGGAGCTCGTATGGCACCCAATTAGACCCAAAGTTCCAACTAACCATCCAAAATCTAGCATTATAGACCAGACACCACACCACATTCGGAAGTGTTATTGAAATCGACATTGGTTGCTTGTGCGGTGTTATCAGTTACTTTAATCAAGGTTGCAAACTTGATATAAACACCTGACCAATTATGTACATACATTTGTCAGTATAAACTAAGAATTGTATAGTGTAGAAAAGGTAATTCATCCTCATAAATGAAAATAATAATAGCAGTGATGACAATAATAATAAAAGAATAGTAATATTAGAAAAACATAATATTAATAAATGATAATTGTAATAATAATAAAAAAATAATAATAATAATAATAATAATAAAATAATAAAATTAATAATAATAATAATTATTATTATAATAATATATTTTAATATGTTTGTCTGCATCGTTGCTCATTGAAACAGAATTGGATATCTGTGAAACATAAATAAAGTAATCTTCCCAACCCCATTTCTGAACATATATTTTAAAAGTGAATACCATGGCTTAGGTTAATCAATTTACAATTGAAACAGGTTGATGCAATGTAAATCTGAGATGGCTCTTTCAATGGACTTATCCTTGCTATTATAAAACGGAAAGATCACACATGCAGAATAAGCAAATGTGAGGTTATTGGGGGCACAGACAACTAGATTATATGCAATTGTGTATTAGGTGTTGTGCAGCATAACAAATTAGTTCAAATATGACCAGAAGGATAAATCAAAGTCAGCATAACGGAAGGTATAATCTCAAGTGCACGTTCGTTTTGTGCTTACTGGTGATTCATCAGTAGAAGCCGGTATTACGCCATAAACCATTTATGTATTTGGTTAAGGTGCGCAACACCTAATACACTGTTGCATATGTTCTAGTTCTACGCCACAAACAATATCTAACTAGACTAAAGGTTTTATTGAAGGCGCACAAATCTGGTGTTCCTCTAAGACAGTTGCCTTAACAAAAATATAAATGCAGATAATATACCATTATTTAAATTTTAAATAAAAACCTATCCCATTGTAAATATATTTTTTCCGTACAAACTCTGTTGTATAGTTTAAAAAAGGCATTACATCGAACCCTGTCCGCGGAGAAATCCTGTACAGGGGAATGTTGTTTGAGGAGGCCCACAGTCTATTATTAAATTATTTAGAAATTCGCAACGGTTCTACCAAATGTCTCCGGAATCTTTACCGTTTATTGTGGTATTCTTGCAAATACGAAAGTTCATCGTGCATTTTTGTCATTGTCGTATCCGATCATTTTAGTATCGTTATTTTTGTAGTTTGTGGCATACAATGTTGAACGTATATTTGTTTCGCAAATCAAAGTTTTCTTCTTTGGACTTGTGAACACCATCTATATGGATGATAAGCATCTGTTTAACAAATTTAATTCTAACTCAGTCGTTTTAAGACACGTATTTTTATCATCAATTTTATTATTCATTATTTGTGCGAGCGGATTTTGTTTTTCTTTATTTACCTTTGTTTCAGAATTTTGACGAAACTTTATCTGTGTGAGCAAACCTCCGGTAAGTTTTTTTATTTAATTTGCACCCTTATTATAGTTTCTAAAGGTTCTTGCTTATTTTTAATTAGCATTCTGCAATTCGCTTGCTGCAATATGACCAAAAATTCCGCACTACCAGTTTGCATGCCAATTACGAGCACGTATGGCCTAACATTGAAAATGAAGGCGAGAGAGATTTCGATCTAGTAACTTTTACACATAAGGTTAGAATTTTGCACAATTTAGTCATTGCGTACCATGGTCAACAAATTAGGCAAAGTGCGATTTGACAAAGTAATAGTTTTCTAATTATACGCGTTGCAATTACGACCAGTTTTGTCACCGTACAATAGCACGTGCTTTGATCGAATTGGAGTCGACACGTTAGCTGGGCAATTTTACACGGAATTACGTTTCCATATCTCGCGCGCTAGCCCGTCGCGGTTCACAGCCTGATTGTACACGCGCTCCACTCTCTAAGAATAAATTAACTCATATTCAATCTTTGAGTATGCACTTTCAAAGTTCCCGGAGACCATTTTCAACCTATCTGGAATCAGTAACATTTCTTTAATCGAAAAACGTTCTCGAAAAAAAAGTGCACATAATTAGTTACAACTGTTAGACTGTGTCTCGTCTTTCAGGCGAGATATGACCGACTACTTTTAGGTTACTGCATGTTGAGCATTTATGTTTAGCTTCTCAGCATTTTATCGTTGCCAAAAGCAATGATTCTGTGCTTGCCAGTCAATTCAGTGACAGTGCTCACAGACCGGCACTTTTAAATTTACAGCATAAAAATGTTTTTTTATTTATGGAAAGATCAAACACCAGTTGTCTAACAGGATTCAAGTTATGCCAAATAATAGCTAGAAGAACTACTAAAGGTCACAATAACGTTTAGTTTCTTTTAGAATGGAAGATAATGCGACTTACAACTTTCATCAACAATCGATCTTCCAAAGAAATTCAAATTTGTATTTTATTTTAATTGGTTAAATAATTCACTGGAATTTGACTGGCGTAGATGTCGAAGCCATACTTACATTATACATGAAGTTATTCATGTATAATTCAGTCTTCTTCATTCGGTTTTCCGAGCTGGCTCTGAGCGTCTGGGCAAACAAGCAGTTGCAGTTGCAGGGTGAGGATGGACACACGGCCTTAAACTTAGTTACGTTAACTCTGTGTCTCTTTGTTATCGGTGCTCAATTGACTTCAGCCGCCTGAACGTTCCTCGATAGTCGGGGGGCCTCCAAAAATTTCCCACAAATCCGCCTGCTCACTCACGACTAAATAAGATAATGCTAACGGTCTTATTTAAGGTCAAGCTGTTGAACTGTGAATATGATTAATTTGTGGAGTGGTTTAATAGTCTTTAAGTATACACCTTCAGCATGCATGCTTTGTAATATCATTATTTCTGTCGACAAAATTTGTCTTCCAATTAACATAACGAATGCATAAAATTACAGTTAAATACTGTTTGTTACGAAGAGCTAATATATATGCAAGTATGTATTAGGTGTTGCGAACCTAGTAACAAATTAGTTCAGTTGTGACCAGAAGGATAAACTAAAGGCAGCATGAACGGAAAGTATAATCATGCTGCCTTTGGTTTATCCTTCTGGTCACAACTGAACTAATTTGTTACTAGGTTCGCAAAACCTAATACATACTTGCATATATATTAGTTCTTCGCAACAAACAGTATTTAACTGTAATATATTGAATTGAATGATGTCATGCTTACCGCGAAATGTGATAACTGATATCGATGAAGGCCAGAGTGTATGGTTTAACTGGAGTAACAGGTGTTCGGAAATTGTTGTAATTCTCAATTTGGGTGAACTTTAGCATAAATTTATATCCATCAGGTTGGTATCATGTACCGACTCGGAAACCATAGTGTTAGTATCCGGTACTCATCGATTTCAAAAAATGGTATCAGTTACTAACACAATGGCCATAGTGTTAGTATCCTTTACAGACTCGGTATATATATTATATAGTGTGAGTTAGCATTGAAGTCGTATTGTCGTTGACTTCAGATTATGTTAGCTTCACTATTACAGGTTTACACATTCGTCTAGGAGATTGTACCGTCCTATTATTCCACATTCTTCTACCAAATATATAGTGGTTAAAGGGCGTAATACCGGCTCCCACTGATGAGTCGCCAGTAAGCACGAAACGAATGTGCATGAGATTATACTTTCCGTTCATGCTGCCTTTGGTTTATCCTTCTGGTCACAACTGAACTAATTTGTTACTAGGTTCGCAACGCCTAATACATACTTGAATGCATAAAATGGCTGAAATATATGTTTTGCGCAAACTTTATGGGAATTATTCAATAAAGAAGTCATTGATTGAGTCATGAAAAATGTTAAAATAAATTTAGACTAATTAAGTTGAAAAGCAATTAGACTTTTTAAGCCATCGCCTAACACAGAAATTCCACTTACTACCTATGATTTGATGATCAGGAATGCAAAAATGAACAAGGAAACTGACTTGAGTAATGCAACACTTGCCTTCAAAGGATATTAAAAATTAATTATAATTAGCAGAGCGCGCGAGCAGACTGACTGACGAAGATTAATATGATTTACATATATCTTAGTTTATTTAAACATTGAAATATGGCACCTGAATGTAATTTGGCAGCACAATTTCTAGGCAGTCGCAATCATACACAATTTATGTCCCATAAAAGAAAAATCGAATAAAGACAAAACTTGAATAGTTTTTATAAAACCAAAATTTACCTGACGCCAAAATAGAAGTATCTGTTAACCTGTTTACATTTTCCGACGTTGGTATACACGAGGGTGGCAAAAATGCGTTGCTACTAATGTTGAACATATTTGAGACATTAGCGTTATTTTCAGGATTGTTCAAGCTATTGATTTTGTCATCCGTAGGACAAATCGAGGCAGGTAAATTTGAAGTAGAATGGCGGTCATTTGTGAAGCTAGATTCAGTTATTGAATCTGATGAAACCCCAACAGATGAGGTAGATTCCGGAGTTGCTTCTACTGTCAAGCTGTTTGAGTACGGCAGGCTTGTCGGAAGGTAATAAACACGCTGCATTGTACTACCGTTAAAACGTGGTGCAGTAGCTGTATTTGATATCTTGTAATTTGAATAAAAAATAAAATTTCAACTTCTTCTTATTTCACATCCTTAATTAAATACGCGTAATTCCGTATGAATATATATATATATACATACTTTAGAAAGTTGATTTTGCCATACATATTATAATAATTAGAACGCATGATTTCTCTTCAGTTCAGTTTGAATGTTTAACCTAAGTGCATTCCGATAAGCATCAAGTCCGGATGTATGCATTTTAGCGACCCTATCTTCCATTGATTCATTCATGCATGCATAGACGGCGATCAATGTGTCCCGGAATGTGGTCATCAAATGGATTTATCGAAATAAGTCGGATTCAAATATGCCACTTCACTGAACCTGATTAGCTGCTAGATTCCAACAGTTTAAACAAACCTAATGAAGCTTTCATTTCTGTTAAAAAGCCTGAAAGCCACCTTGCTTTGACAGAGTCGGTGAACCTTAGTCCTAAAAGTTAAATACTTTTTGTCGCGAAGATCTAATATATATGCAAGTATGTATCAGGTGTTGCGAACCTAGTAACAAATTAGTTCAGTTGTGACCATAAGGATAAACCAAAGGCAGCATGAACGGAAAATATAATCTCATGCACATTCGTTTCGTGCTTACTGGCGACTCATCAGTAGGAGCCGGTATTACGCCCTTTAACTACTATATATT
Organism: Eudiplozoon nipponicum; assembly: GCA_029291075.1. Lineage (NCBI taxonomy): Eukaryota > Metazoa > Platyhelminthes > Monogenea > Mazocraeidea > Diplozoidae > Eudiplozoon > Eudiplozoon nipponicum. The sequence goes on along the minus strand of JAQBSW010006636.1, from coordinate 38,802 downwards.
TTGGTCAAGAATGTGGGTTAATAATTTCATTGGCATATTGAAGCAAAATAAGTTGTTACTGAGGTTGAGGGCTGACATGTCTTTCTTTAAATATTATAATTTATATCTTAACCTGACATTTAAGTGGCTTAATCGATATCTTCATCGTTATTCCTATTCGAGATTGCTCTGCATTTGACATACATTAAAGGGGAGATGGTAAAGCAATAAATGTGGACATTTAGAAAATTCTCAATTGTTTCTTCATTAGTTAAGTGAAATCCGCAAGGAAGCTATATTGCTGATGCCACCTTGCCCGAATGCTAACTTGGTTATAATGGTTATGTGGAGAGGTTTAGTTGCCTCATTTCTGCGAGATATCCTAATAAATTTACTCATAGTAACTAGGGATTACTTCTCTCTCTCTCTCGTAAATCTCTATAATAATATGTCTGATATATTATTTCTCTTATCATTTATATATTTTTTAATCCTTATGGTTATATGGCAATGAAACATTAGTTATTTTTAACTTTTGTATGGCTGGACATAATGATGATGATTTAGAAAATTAAACGAGCATTGATAACAATTATCTCAATTCTTTTAGAATGCGAGTATAAATAAAATTCATAGTATCAATGAATTATCTAAATTATGATTGCGAGACTGATATAGTCACCAATCTCGTTATAATATATTTTTCAGTATAAATTATGAATCGTATAGTTTCGAGATGACAATTTATTCAATATACCGCTTTTGTCCTTATTGAGAAATCTTCAAACGATGCCCAGAATTTTGCGGCCGACAGGACTTGAACCTTCGCACGTCTCCTACGGAGTCGGTGACTTTAATCACTGAACCTCCCTGGGACAAGTTACGTACAATTTTCACCAATATACCAACTAATGCTTTGGTTAGCCTTTTCTTCAAAGGGAGTCCAAGAGGCATCTCTTTAGACCTAATGGTCCAACTTGCCATCAAAATCTGTCATCATAGATCGGACACTATGCTATCCGAGAAAGTGGCTTCGAATTAAACTTTCCTATAATAAAAACATTGCAAATGTATTGTCGAAATCTAATTTCAAATTATGACTAGAATCATAAATTTTCTCAGTTTCTTTTCATAGCCGTTAAAAAGAAAATCTCCTAATAGAATTTCCCCCAAAATTGCTTTAAATCATTTAAATTTTCGAGAGAATAACGAGTCATTATAAGCATCATCCTCATGAACATCATTTTCGATTTACATTTTGAAGAAACACTTACATTTTGTTGATGAATGGCTGTTTGTGGTGCAATCAAATTATGGTTTTGCACATTTAGTTGACCGCTATTCAACACCATATGCTGTGGATGAGATGAACCAGAAATGTTCAGCAAATCTAAAGGCATGGTGCCTGGAATCGTGGCAGGCAAATGAGTTTGCAAAGAGTAGGCTGTCGCTGCGGTTGATGTATTCGGAAATAACTGATTTTGCTACATGGGTTTGTTGATAAATGCGCGAAATATAGAATATTAATAAAAGCATAGTAGTTAATGAGTGATGAGAATGCAAATCAAGCAGACATATAAAATTGGTACTTACACCAAGACAGAAAATTTTAACTCCTCCAACGAAGTAGGAAAGATATTGAAACTGAATATTTTACGCAAAACGTTCCTATTAAAAGTTTAGCCACTTTAGAATAAGAATGATTAACTGAAATTTTGCACAAATAGTATAGGATTTACCTAACCCATACTTCCATAAATCTTATTTTATCGCAATCAAAACATATCGATATAAAATGGTAGGTCCGTTATTATTCTTTTAGTTGCTTTATAAATGTTCTGGACATAGAAAAACCGAAACCCGATTAAAACAGTACTTCAAAGTAGAGTATGAAATCGAATTGCGTATCGCTGAAGTACTTAGTTGTCGCACACATTCTATGCAGCTGAATTAAACGGTAAATCTCTGCAATACATAAAGTTACTATTTTGAATTTCTGGTCTGGTTTTATTAATGTATCTATAATTCTGAATAAGCAACTGCATTGCCTTTCGAATATTCTTTACGTGTCTTCTATTGATGTATTTGTTTCGTAAAAATCGCCATCTATATTATGCTTCAAACAGTTTTACTTGTGTTTCTTATATCTAAACTACACAAATAAAATAGCTTATTCAACTGCGTTTAAATCAGTTTAAAATTTTTGAAATTCTCCAGGACTTGCTAGCACAAGTACGTGATAGTTCCCTCAAGCGATGTTAGTAAATAATGACCCAACATCAAACAAAGTCATCCAAAGAGCCGTAATTTTATATTTGTCTAGATATTTAGCAAATTCAAAAGAATCTTTCAAGTTTTACTCAGATAACTGATTTTTTATCATTTCAATACGATGACCGACACATTAAATCAAATTTGCGAGTTTGAAATAAACACAAATCCCATTGTATTTAACCAGTCGTTGAACAACATAGCAAAACAATCCTCAGTCACACCTACTGACGCGTTTCGACCTACCATGATAATCATCAGAGTATGATGGCAAAATGAATAGCTAAGATCAAACCGCAATGCATATATACGGAAAGCAAAATTAGATATGCGGCTCTTACCTCTAGTAGTCTCATATACAATTTTGCTTGAATGGAAGTGTCGGCTGCACAATTTAATGGTATTACCCATATATATGTGACGAAAGTGGCAATGCATAGAAATTCTGAAGCCGACATTTCCAGTCAAGTAAATGTATGTTAATCTACTTGAAGTGAGAGCAGCATATCTAATTTTGCATTCCATATATATATATATATATATATATATATATATATATATATATATAATATATATATATGAATTGCAGTCTGATCCAAGCTACTCAATTTTCCGTTGTACTCTGATGATAATTATGGAAGGTCGAAACGCGTCAGTACATGTGACTGACGGTAGCTTTGCTATGTTGTTCATCGACTGGTTAAATACAAAGGGATTGGTGTTTATTGCAAGCTAACATACTTGACTTAATTAATTGTTACCACCATCCGCAAAATCACTGATTGTTTAAATGCTGGCCAATTATTTGGTTAATCCATGTTTTGCAGTATTAGTCACTGAAACAACGCGTATTCAGTAAAGTTTTTTTGTGTCTTAAATAACCTCAGTTTCGTGTATTCGACATGTGTGATCAATCCATCTTATAGTCTGGAAGGACGACTCCATCGCAACGACATTCTTAATTTTACTTTGCATCAGTCTAAGTGTTAATTTCATTTTGCGCACCCAATTTCAAGCCATAGAAACGTATTCATGGCGAGTAATAGAAGTACATTTGGTAAGATGGCTTTATTTGTGTTTTATAGACATCCAAATAATTTTCAATAACCATCAATATAGGCAAAATTTTATTTTAATTAATAGGTTTGCTATTATTTTTTTTTTAAATTATTATTATTATTATTATTATTATTATTATTATTATTATTATTGTCGTTTTTATTATTTATTATTACTCATTTTTTTAAATATAATATTTATTACTATCATTATGAAAAAACAACCGTTGCAGTAATAAAATAATTATTCTCTTCCACATGAAAGTAAACCAGAATTCGCTTTCACTGGCTGCTGTCATTAATGAAGCTGCCTGCGGCCAGGTTTTCTGTAAACAACAACAACAACAACCTGCGAAGTAATAAAATAATTATTATCTTTTTCGTAAAAGTGAACCCGAATTCACTTACACCGGCTGGTGCCATTAATGAAGCTGCTGCTGCCGTCAGGTTTTATGCAAATATGAAATAAAGATTTAATCACTTTGACGTGTATGAATTCCAGAAATCACTTACATTGGCTGCTGCCATTATTGAGGCTGCTTGCTGCTGTGCAGACATCACAGCAACCAGTTGGTTCTGTTGATTCGCATTTCCGGGAAGAAGGCCAACAGGACGGATTGTTTGATTGCCGATTGCAACTTGCTGTTGCTGATACTGCGGGAGTTGGCCAGTCACTGGTGGAAACAAATTTGACGGCAGAGTTGCCGGAAGTCCAGCAGTCAATTGGTGCCCACCGGGGAGGCCTTGAAACAGCATTTGGTGTGGCTGCAATGATTGACTAGACGAGAGTGGAGTATCGTGTAAGAACTGTAAGGAAGGTTAAAAACATTAGGAGGAAAACCTTTACAGTGCAAATATGCAAAACACCGTTAAATCTTCATGCGTATGACAGTTCAGGAAACAAATATTCGACCTCCATTCGGGAATAAGCATAAATTAAGCAAAGGGTTATAGAAACGATAGAAAGTGCTGTGAGAAAATGCACAGAATGGCATGACCCTAAGAATTAACCAAAATCTGCATTTATGAAATAAGAAAAATGTATAATAAATTACACTAAGACCAATTTAAAACCAGCTAATTTGAGAAAAGGAACTGTAAGAAATGATATCAGGTAGGACTCTCAAATTCAATAATCAATAGAGACAAAACAACAAGCAAAACAAATTGCCAATTATCTCTCTGCTTAAATGAATCAATATTGTCTCGTATCATAAAATTCTTTCTGCATTCAAACTTTTTAGATGTGTTAAGTTTAAGATAGTTAAAGGAATAACTTTACTTATCCATAGCTACCTCAGGTAAAAGTCAATTCGGTGGGTTTCTTACTAGGAAACTATAGCAGTAGCACACTTTGAGGCTGAGAACGCTTCAACAGTTATACCAAGGGCTGACGTAAATACAATTAAAATTACTCGCAGAAGTCCACGAATTAAGATAAAGCAGTCAGGACAATAATAGGGGCAGCATTTAAGCCACAGAATTGAATATTAAAAAATAAATATTTGTATTTTGTTTCGCTAATTGGACGTGCTTTATACGAGCAAACTCCTTTAAATAATTAATTAAAAATCAAGCACGTGTGTAAAATGACCTCTGATGGATTGGAATACGTAGTAAGAATATTGTCTGCACAAATGATCACTATGACTTCGGAGTTAGGAATGATTAAGTATCGGCTGCAAGACACATTTATATTAAATTCTGGGGGAATATGCATAAACGAACCAAGCAATATGGGTGGCGTTATCAGAAACGAATGCGGTACTACCAAGACTCAACTAGATAATTTTATGACCCATCAAATTAATTTTGTACATAAATTTTGCATTGGTTCCATACTTCATAGAATTTGTTTGATTATTTGAATCAGGGTTGCTACATTGATATAAATACCAATCCAAATAAATACATAAATTCTTCAGAATACAATAATAATTGTATAATGTAGAAAAGGCAGTTCATCCAGTAGACCGATTTCGTCCTTATTGGGAACTTGTCATGTACTGGCCAGAATTTGCCGCGGATAGCGCTTGAACCTGGGCACGTCTGCATTGGAATCTGTTGCACTAACAATTAAGCCACCCTGCCACAAAATTCATCCGTGCTGTCTGTATTGGTTAACGCGTCACGTGTATTCGCGCCTAGTGCTGAAGATGCGACTAGTTGTACTCCACTATGTAGACACTGCCTTTAACCACAAGTATGTTGGGGCTAAATCCACAACTTTCGTTTTAATAAACACTTCAAGTGCATTGGTAAATTTATCAGATAAACACATTTCATATGTCTCATTGACGCTAAATTAAATATTATATGACGCTTCCTGTTTCGTCTGGCAATAAAAATCTCTTGTTTAAGCACAAAATTACATGAAATGGTAGCAATGACTACTTTTTTTGATTAGCATAATAATAAACAAATTAACTGATACTCGATGTGTCACTGTTTGAACCTCACAGACTTTTATGTCTCCTTCTGAACAGTTGGTCACTGAGAATGAATCCATTCTCTGTTAAAATATGAGGCAAAGAAACAATTCCATAATTCATTCACAAGGCTTAGCCAACACACATTATAGTGGCCCAAGTATGTTGAGTCTCCAACGCTAATTCAGTGAGGGTTCATCACAAGAGTTTTCTCTGGTTGATATCTCCCACGTAGAAGTATTCAATTTACAAGTTAATATCCACGCTGTACTCGCAAGAGAAACCTCGGAAACCCTTTTAAAACTTGTGGCACTGTTTATTACACATTTAAAATAGAAAATTGGTTATAATTTCATAATGCGTACCCGTTTAATAAAAAGCTGGTGTAATATATATATATATATATATATATATATATATATATATATATATATATATATATATGATGGGGTGAATTAATGTAAACGAAATTAATTATTAGGTTTTGTGTACCTAGTAGCAAGGTAGTTTAAATAGAATCAGAAGTCTAAATCTCATGCATTAATGCGTTCGCGCTTACAAGCGATATAATAGTAAAAGCCGGCAACATGCGCCAAAATCACTAATTCTTTCGTCGTCTAAGCTGTACAATTTGATCTACAAACTTGTTTCTGCACATGAAATAACTGCTACGTTACTGATTAGTCCAAGATGTCTGACTGTTGTGTTTTGCAATACTTGACGCCATACACTTTTTCAATAACTAATTATGCTTAGGAATGTATTAGTCTATTATATTAACAACAAAAAGAGCCGCTTGAACGACATTTCCATGAAAAGTAGTCGCTGAATCAACACAGCAAGAGGCTATAATTAGTTATATATTATATATATATATATATATATATATATATATATATATCGTTACAAGTTTCACCATCATTTAAATATGACAATGCAACAACGTGGTCCGTGGAATAACATTTATTAATAAATCTTAATTCTACCAGTATCTACAGCCATTATTCTGGATTCGTTAATATATTCGCTCAACCAATTCCAACTGTACATTTTTCGAAACCAATTCCCTCTTAGCTGTCTGTTTTTGTTTTGCGCAATTTAGACCACTCCTTTTACGTAACGTCATTTGGTGTGTTATCGCCTTCATTGTGAGTGCGTCATCAATTGTCGGGTGTGTCGTATTTTGCGGAACGTAGGCTATTTTTGAAGGCCTGTTAGTTAAGTCTTTGTTCCAGTCTAAATAAATTTCTTTTGGAATTACTTTCTGTACGCTTAAGCAGAGGTTCAGCTAATTAATTGCAATAACCTCAAAAGCCAGAAGCATTTTTTCTGTTTTTGGCTTTTACATAACTGATAATTTGTTACTACTAACAGCATTACTTGTGAGTAGTACATGCTCGCTTATTGATGATATTTGTGCAGGAGCTGCAACCCTCTTTAAAATTTTTTGATTGAGATTCTGATTTATCTTAGTTTCAAGCCTCATTTGTTATCTGTCATTGTACTGAGAGTTGCAGGTACATTGAAATTTGTATACAGATAAAGGTGTTGACATCACAGAGAGGCTATCATTTTCATTAGTGCGCATCAGTTTTGTTGTGTTGAGCACAACTCTCATCCGTATTGATGGAAACTGTGCTTTAGTCGCTCGAACTACTTTTCTTTTGGAGATCTCAGCTTGAAGATCACCTCCAAAGAAAACACTAAGCGTTAATCTTGGGGTATCTTGTTTTCCTCCAAATTGGTCTCGATTTTGTTCCGTTGCCTCTAATTATATTCGATAAACCTGTCGGGATAGCCATTATTTCTCAACGGTCTGCGAAGCAAATTTATCTCTAATTCAATTTTGTTCGGTGAATAAATCCTTCGTGCCGAAATTGATTATTAGGTTCCTTTTGTACGCCTAAATGATTCTGGCTTTTGAAGCTATTGCAATAAATAATCTGAACTCCGCTTAAACGGGCAGAAAGTAATTAAAAAGAAATTAAATTGGATTGGAACAAAGACATAACTAATAGGTCTCAAAAATAGCCTACGTTCCGCAAAATAAGATACACCCATCAATTACGTACGCACTCAAAATGAAATCGATGACACTATACATGACGATACGCAAAAGGAGAGGTCTTATTTGCGCAAAATAAAGACAGACAGCTAAGAGAGGATTGGTTATGACAAATGTACAGTTGGGATTGGATGAACGAATACATTAACGAATCCAGAATTATGGCTGTAGATAATGGTAGAAAAAGGATTTAACAATAATTGATTGCGCGAGTGGTGGTAACAATTTTTTAAATCCTGTTTGCGAGCTTCAAGTAAACACCAATCCCATTGTATTTTACCAGTCGTCGAACAACATAACAAAACTACCGCCAGCCGCAACGCACTGACTCGTTTCGACATTCCATGATCATCATCAGAGTACGACGGCAAATTGGCAATCGAGGATCAAACCGCATTGAATATATATGAAAATCAAATTTAAATATGCGGCTCTCACCTCTAGCAGTCTCGCATACATTGAAATTGACTGGAAATGTCGGCTGCACAATTTCTATGCAGTCACGAACATTAACTGTTTGCAGTTTTTGCGACATATACGTATATAGGCAATACAATTTACCAATAATTGCTTGCGCGGGTGGTGGTAACAATTCTTTAAATCCAGTTTGCGAGCTTGAAGTAAACACCAATCCCATTGTATTTAACTAGTCGTCGAACAACATAACAAAACTACCGCCAGCCGCAACGCACTGGCATACAGTGTAAACCGAAGTCGAATACATTTTTCCACGGGTATAAAATCCATATAAGTTCACATAATTGGGCTAAATCCATCACGCAGAGATTCAGAATAAATGTTCAACAAGTATTCGCTGATTCTTAAATAGCTACTAATAACCCATTGTGATTATTTTGTTGTACTATGTAGGAATTCGTCTGAATTTGAAAACATTTCATTGTCATGACTGTGTAGAAATTGCACATCCTAAATACTAGTCATGTATAATTTCTATGCGACTATTATGATCGCGAGTCATATTTACAGTTTCCAAAACCAACAGTCGGTTGCGATTTGATCACCGTTACGATGTTTTATGCCGTGATTCAGTTAAACATTTTATTCTTGCTTGTTTAAAATGGAAACATTTAATGCACTTTATGACACGGTTGATATAAGAAATAGACAAATCCGACTATCCGATCATTTGAAAAATAAATAAAAGTTTAATTTATCTTAGCATAGTCACGTTAAATCTTCTCAGTAATTCTTGGAAATTTATGCATTGTTTTTTGTGGAGAAAAAATATATAAAAATTATTCGCAATAGCTTGCGCAACTAATAACAAATTAGCTCAAAAAGGGCCAGGTAAATACGCCATAGTCAGGTTTAACTGAAGATAGACTCTAATGCACACATGCTTTTCGGGCTTAATGGAGACTTTTAATTGTGTATTAGGTGTTGCGCACCTACTAACGAATTAGTTCAGATGCGATGAGAAGGATAAAACAAAGACAGCATGCACGTAAAGCATGCACATTCGTTTCGTGATTACTGGCGACTCATCAGTAGGAACCGGTATTACGCCATTTCCCCACTATATATTTGAGTGAGGAATATGGGAAAATAGGACGGTATAATCTTCTGTTCCACACTCCTCGCTCAAATAGATAGTGGGTAAAGGGCGTAATGCCGGCTCCTACTGATGAGTCGCCAGTAAGCAGGAAACGAATGTGCACGAGATTATAATTTCCGTTCATGCTGTATTTGGTTTATCATTCTTGTCATATGTAATCTAATTTGTTACTAGGTGCGCAACACCTAATACACAACTGCTAATATATTAGTTCTCCGCCACAAACAGTATCTGAATGTTAATGGAGCCTTGTGTGTAGGAGAGTTAACCACGCACGATGTCCTTTATATATTTTATAGAAAAAATAAGAACTGTTTGACAGTAAAATATATTAAAAGTGCAGCATTGACACGCAAATTTAATGCAGGCAAACTACGAGTACTAATTAAGGCAACACATGTTCGGTTACCAGCAATAAAAGAGAAACAGCCGTTAATGTCGACATCAAATATTATTTACCAATATACATTCGATCAACTTACGTAGGCCGTTCGACCAGACGTTTAATTACTCGAATGAGAGAACATTGCAACTTAAACGCCTGTTTCAAATCAAATTGTGAATACACGTCTGCAATTGCGCAACACATCGTTGAAACTTCACACATTTATTCCCCAGACGTGGCATTTAAGATAATTACTTAATGTAATAACAGAAGTGAGTTAGCCATACACGAAGCTTTATGGATAAACAAATTGCAGCTGGATTTATGCAAGCAGAAAAAGCATGTTCAGGCATTGAGCTTGAACTGGAGGTGACGCACGCAATTGATTGGTTGTTTCCATAATTCACACCTGCTACTTAATAAAACAATCAACAACAATTACCTCATTTCCTTGTATTCACAACATTATTGAATGGAAAAGGAAATGTTTACATAATGATTGCTGCGGCCAAGAACAAAGCCAAGAACCACTAGAATAATTGAAACTTCACTGCCTTTTTCAAGAGCAGCACAAAACTGCAATATTAGTTAGATTAAATATGTTCATTGCTAGCATAAATTCGATTACCTGTTGTTGAGACAGCTGGCTTAGCTGAGCGGTGTTCAACAAAGCGGGTGAAGTGTGTGGCGAGAACAAGTGAAGTAGAGCAGCGGGCACGTCAGACGGAGACTGGATTGAAGGAGCATGTTGTCCAATTCCGATACCACCGCTCGCAACACTGGCCACGAACTGATTAGGACTATGCTGGCTTATTGCAGATTGGTTAGCCTCTAACTGGTTAATAGCCGCGAACGTTTGGGGATGACCAATCATTAGCTTTTGGCGGTTTAAAATAAATAAGAGCAAAAATTGAAATAGTTCGTGTAGTTTCTTGGTTAAACTACTTAAATCAAGATTGCGATCTTGATATAAACACCTGACCCGTTATGTACAAACATTAGTCAGTATAAACTAAGCATTGTATAGTGTAGAAAAGTAAATTCATCCAACAGACCGGTTACGTCATTTTTGGAAACTCCTCACGTACTGTCCAGAAGTTGCCGCGGTCAAGGCACAAACCCTGGCACGCCTACTTCTGAATATGGTGCTCTAACCTCTGAGTTATCCTGCCGCACACTACACAAGATTTCCAATTATATACTAATTAATGTTTCTTGGTTAGCCCTTCCTTTACGTGGAGCCAATAGAAACGAAACAGGTCAACTGGATTAATTGTCATTTCTACACTATAGAATACTAAGTTTATACTGAAAAAATATATGTAGGTAGTAGGTAAGATTTTTATATCAAGTTCGCAACCTTGATTAAGGTAATTTTTACCACCGCCTGCGCAACCGATGTTCTTTTTTAAATGACTTAAACTCTTGCGTCTACAGTAAGGGAAATATTAGCTGCCATTTTATCCATACATCTATTTCAAGTTTAATTTAATAATTTCTCTAAATCGAGATTATTGCTCACATTTTAATTATTGCACTTTATCCACATACGTCTCAAATTTTAAGAAAATATTTCAATTATGATCTGGACAATGAAGTTAGGCTCTTAATACGAAAATATATGATAATTAAGTTCATTGAAACTGAGTTAATTTATCCCTTGTCACTATTTGCATGCTACTTTAGCTAATACTTTTACCAATTTTGTCGCTTTTGCACTTTTGGGTGCTTAATTGTGTGCAAATCGATGTTTTTATTCACAACGCGTTTTATCGGTAACTTTGTTAAATTTGAAAGAAGTCTTTCGAAGTCTCCTATGCGGCAGTCCATATTACGAATGAGACACGAACAAGTGACACACCGCTTAAAATTCCAACGGTGAATCGGTAATATTTTAATGGAAAAGATCAATTTCTTTTTAATTAGTATGAAAAATATAATAGTTCAATATGCTTTATTTCAGAGGACTAATATATATTTGATATGCCCCTACGAACAAGTTCGTTCAAAAAAGATCAGGAGGACATGCTAAAATCAGCATCAGCAAACGTAATATCTCATGCAGACATGCATTTCGTCCTAACCAGCGATTTTACTGAAGGAGTTGGCACTACGCCTAAGGCAAAATATATTCGGCCAAACAATGTGTGAAAGTTGAACGCTGCAATCTCCCATAAGAATATTTATTCAAGCAAATGTAGGTTCAACTTCATGTAAAGTCTGTGGCAATTTGATCTCAATGTCAAGCATAAATTCAAATTAAATTATCAAATGCTGCAATGCTGTGTGCGTCTTCCGTGGCGTAGGAAATAAAGGTCTTGACTCTGAACCAAATGAAGCTGGGTTCGATCCCTAGCTGTTTCAATTCAGATTATGAGTATTAAATGCTAAATAAAACCTAATTGACCTAAATGCTGGATTTCATAAATTTTGTTATGCAATATTTGATTTATACAAAAAATATGGCTAAACTAAACCTTCCATAATACTGTAATTATATATATATATATATATATATTTATAAATTTATATATATTTATAATTATTTGTTCATTTAGGGGTGGAACAGGGTAATAGTGCAAGCCTCCAAAGTAAGTACACCCAGTTTCGAGGTTCGGTGACAGCATATTCTGAATAGTTCTTGACTAGTACCCATTACGGAAGAAATCGTCTTACTAGATGAAATTTCTATTTCATCTTATGGAATGCTAAGCTTGTATTGGGAATATATATATATATATATATATATATATATATATATATATACTCATGACGAATAACCTGAAAGCTGTGCATGATCAGTGCCACAATCGAGCTATAAATAACGGTGATTTGGAATTGAACACATGCACGTTTCCAAATAAATAGTCCTCACCTGTTGACTTGGATGTTGGTGAGCGGATGCTGATGCAGCTGCCGCGGCTAAGAGAATTTGCTGTTGCACCACACCGATCTGATGGCCGGTTGGGTGGATAACAATCTGGTGCTGTTGCGTCTGTTGAAACTGTTGCATTTGTTGAAGGCGTTGCCGAGTAAGATTGGATTGAAGTGAGTTTTGTTGTAAATGCAAAAGAAGTTGGTCTGGACGAGGATAGGCACAGCCAACAGCTTCACTGTTAATTGACGGGACGGCTGAACTGTTCGCCGTTTGCTTATCGGCTGGTTTTGCCCACGTCACCTCAACCACCGAATTGTCTATGCAGGTGCCTGTATCGGAAAATATTTTTGAAAATTAAAGTTATTAAATCTGTTAACATGTAAAAACATATATTTTAATATCAAAAACTGAATTTAGATAATGCTTGGCACCACAAAATCAAAAGTACTTTGCCCACTTAAATATTTTACCAATATGCTGAATATGGTATAGCCTATTGGTCCTTTTTGAACTAATTTGGTACTAGGTGCGCAACACCTAATACACAACGGCCAAGCAATAGAATTACAGTTTATGAGTTCAAAGGGGAGAAATAGATTTGAAAACCAGCAAGGACACAATTTGTAACACTTGGACAGTACTACCAAAAAAGAGAGAATTAATAGATATGCTTAAATTAACCATGAAATGTGTATTTAAAATAGTGAAAAGTATACTATACGATAAGTTCATTAACTTATTTTTCTCGTTTTTCGGTAATGTGATGATATATCGACAGACGTGCAAACATCGAATTTTCTATAAATAAAATGAGTGCGCCATACTAAAAATGGAGGAACCAATGTTAAACTAACATTGGTTACGCGGGTAGTGATAACAATTATTATAATCAAGGTTGCGATCTTGGTATAAACACCTGACCCATTAATTACTTACATATGCTAGTATAAACTAAGAATTGTATAGTGTAGAAAAGGAAATTAATCCAGTAGACCGGTTTCGTCCTTATTGGGAACTCGCCATGTACTGGAATCTGGTGCTCTAACCATTCAGCCACCCTGCTGCACACTACAATACACACAATTTTCAGTTATATACTAACTAATGTAACGTGGTTAGTCTATTTTTGCTTAAGATGGAGCTTATATGGCATCCATTTTGATCTAATGTTCCAACTAACAATCCCAAATCTGTTATTACTGAACAGACACCACACTATATGAGGAAGTGGTATTGAAATGAACGTTTATATAATAAAACGAACATAGGTTGCGCGGGCGGTGATAACAATTATTATAATCAAGGATGTGGTCTTGATATAAACACCTGACCCATTAATCACTTGCATATGTCAGTATAAACTAAGAATTGTATAGTGTAGAAAAGGCAATTCATCCAGTAGACCGGTTTCGTCCTTATTGGGACCTCATCATGTATTGGCCAGAAATTGCCGCGGACAGGGCTATAAAAATTCTGCCGTTCAAGTATCGTCACATATCACAGACTGCAGCAGAGTGACTCAGTGGTTAGAGCACCAGATTCCGAAGCAGACGTTCCAAGGTTTGAGCCCTGTCCACGGCAATTTCTGGCCAGTACATGATGAGTTCTCAATAAGGACGAAAACGGTCTACTGGATGAATTGCCTTTTCTACACTATACAATTCTTAGTTTATACTGACATATGTAATTAATTAATGGATCAGGTGCTTATATCATGCGCTTAGATGTACCATTAAATTAAAACGGCCGACATCCAAAACCATTGATAAAAAATTTGTTACTTCAAGTTTGCGAGCTTAAGATAAACACCAACTTCGTTGTATCTAACCAGTGCTTAACGTAACAATACTATCGTCAGCTACACGTACTGACGGGTTTCGACCTTCCATGATCATCATCAAAGTACGACGTCCGATCTGACTAGCGAGGATGAAACTGCAATGCATACATGTGATAAGCAAGATTAGATAAACGGCTCTCACCCCTAGATGTCTCGCATATATTGTACTTGCACGAACTTTAGCCTTTGTACTTTAACCTACATTGATAGAAGTTATACAACTGAATAATCATATTAGACAAACAGCAATCTTATTGCTACTAGCCGAACTCCCAACATTGCAAAACTACCGTCAGTCACACGTACTGACGCGTTTCGACCTTCGATGATTATCATCTAAGTATGACGTATGCGCGGCTACTAGAGGTACGAGCCACATATCTAATTTTGCTTTCCATATAAATATATATATGTATATATATATATATATATATATATATATATATATATATATATGCATATTGGTTTTGATTCTTGCTGGTCAGATTTCCGTTGTACGCCTTTGATCATTATGGAAGGTCGGAACGCATCATTATTTGCGACTGATGGCAGTTTTGCTACGTTTGAGTAAAATAGGATTGTTGATTATTTAAAATTCACATATTTGATTCAAATAATTATTATCACCACCCGTACAATCATTGATTGCTTAACAGTCGACACACGTTGCATTTGTGCAAATATAAGTTGATTAATTTAATTTTTGTAGGTTATATATAAAAATGCAACACATTCCCGGGTTCCACGGACAAGTTTTGATAAAAAATGCCGCAGACCATTCGTAGCAAATTTAAAATAATAATTTTGGGGAAAAGCTTCAAAATTTTGTGCACATTCTAAACGGTCTCTACTAATTGTTCTTAGTATTGGATCTTGGGATAAACTATCAGAACTATGTGGATCATCATGCAAAATTTTATTATTACTTTCCTGACAAATACATTCTTATAAAAATTTTAAACGCTTGTTGAATCAGAACATTAAAATCATCATTTGACGGACATTCTACCAGTGCGACCATTTAAAAAACATATTTACAGCTTAACTAACGGCTACACTTTAATCCTGCCAATAAATTATTGTAGCAAGCCGAAATATAAGGAATAATTAAAACCAATTTTATGAATTATTTAAATCAATTTTTCGGGATTGATTTATGAAATTGTCATCACCATCCGCACAGTTCACGATCGTTTAATTAGGTGAAGGCTGCTTTAAAATTTTGTCTGCAATACATGATTTTAATGCAGATAACAGCCCAGTCAAGAACGAGGATGACAGAAGCACTAAACATGAAAAAATTAATTAAATTATCAACAGAATTAGGTACTATCAGTGTTCAAGTTACATGATACGGTGATAGGTAAAGTCCCGAAAACAGGTATTCGCCGATAAGCTTAAGTGTGGAACAATTTTCAGGTTGAAAATTATATCGAGAGAGGATTGAAGCTTACGACGTAAATATGCAGGTATGTATTAGGAAGCCTCATTCATTT
This sequence comes from Eudiplozoon nipponicum, assembly GCA_029291075.1. Classification (NCBI taxonomy): domain Eukaryota; kingdom Metazoa; phylum Platyhelminthes; class Monogenea; order Mazocraeidea; family Diplozoidae; genus Eudiplozoon; species Eudiplozoon nipponicum. The sequence goes on along the minus strand of JAQBSW010006636.1, from coordinate 22,825 downwards.
CTTTATATAAACACTGATAACAACCATCAGTTAATGCTAACCTTGAATGATGTCTATGTCTTGGTGTTAAACGAATTCACTACTTTCTCTTCAGTCACCAATGCCTTTTCTATACTATATAATACTTAGTTTATACTGGCAAATGTATATTCATAATGAGTTAGGTTTTTATATCAAGTTTGTAACCTAGATTTAAAGTAATTGCTATCACCGCCCGCGCAAGCATTGTTCGTTTCATTATATAAATGTTGAATTCAATAGCACTTCTACAAGTAGTGTGATGTCAGTTCTGAAATGGCAGGTTTTGGACGGATAATTGGAACGTTAGGCCTAAAGAAAGGTCATATGGACTCCATCTAAAGGAAAGGCTAAATACAAAATGTTAGTTGGTATATAACTGCAAACGCTGTGTAGTGTGCGGATGGGTGGCTCTGTGATAGATATACCGAAGCAGACGTCCTGACCGCGGCAAATTCCAGACAGTACGTGATGAGTTGTCAATATGTACGAAACCGGTCTACCAGATGAATTGTCTTATCTACACTACACAATTCTTGGTTTACAATGACAAATGTATGAACACAATGGGCCAGGTGTTTATATCAAGATCGCAACTTTGATAAAAGTAGCTGAAAAAATCATCAGTTAGTGTTAACAGTGAATTTTGTGTATTTCTTGGTGATAACGGTCTTCAATACTCACCATTGACTTTGTTGAGACATTTTTCTGCAACATCCCGATCCTTGAAGTGGACAAATGCGTAATCGCTCAGCTTCTTCACGCGTTCTACGCAGTCAGCAAGTCCACCGGCTGCTTCAACGAATATCCGGCGAATACAGTCTTCGTTGGTCTCGACCATCAAATTGCGTACATATAACACTTTTACCTATTTTTGATAACACATAGACCGTCAATTAGGGAAAAAATATTACATAAGCGTAAGAACGTAGAACGTTTCATAAAAAAAGTAGTCTTAATATGCTTAAACACGTAAAAACATGAATGTATCAAATCAAATTAAAGAGTATTCTATTTTTTCAAACATTGTGAAATTCGTGGCAAGCATTCAATTCAAGGTTAAAATTGTAAGCAGAAATGTGCTACCAGATTCTACTTCCTCATATAAAGAGACTGTCTAAACATAATCGATCGATTTGCCGTCCTTGTGACGCGTATGGTCTCAGCTGATGCACTTCGCAAGATTGGATTTCACTTATCCTGTTCGCCAAACTACTGATATACTTCGGATGAATAGCAGAATTTACAGTAATGCTAGAACGTATTTTACATTCATGGTCATTTGGACACATTAAAGTGTAGTCTCATTGGTTAAGAGACAAACAATGCGTGTGATAAACATGTTTCGATGAGTAGGGCTAGTTGATTGGATATTATGGTGAATTTCACCGAAATCTTCGCTAATGTACATCACAGGTTTAAATTAAAATTATCCATAATAATATATTTATTGCTGATTCAGTGTATTTAAGTATGAATATGTCTTCATTCATGATTGATAGCGCCCAACATAATATGTAAAAATGAATACAGGCGCATATGTACATTGAATTAAAATAATGTGGAATGTTTTTTATAGAGGCCAATTATCGGTCTAAACTAGACATTGCGTGTGATAGTAAATGCAAATTATCCTTTCTTTTTAGACCATATTAGGCACTCATTAATAGCAAGAGTTTCTTTCGCGGGAGATTGAAATCGAGAACGTATGATTCATAGTGATGAAACTTGTCCTCGATGCAACAGAAGCCGCTCATCGCCTGCAAGTTCCAGCATTGCAATAGCGTTTTTTCGGATAATCTTTCTAACTTGAGTTTAATTTTCCAATATTATAAGACACAATCTGCCATGAGAAGACAAACGCATGACACTTGGAGGAACAATATTGAATTTATATATATATATATATATATATATATATATATATATATATATATATAATACAAAATTAAAACCATCATGACTTTTAACTCGTCTGGCCAGGAATCGTACTAATAAACAACAATTTACCAGCACCCAGGCAAGCCCGATCACCAATGTGACCGGTCTCAAAGTATTCTATTGGATTGGCAGAAAAATGAAGAAAAGCAGCTGCGCAAACGGCATCGTCATCACCTTTAACTATGACAGCAATTGCACAATAATATGAGCAATCAACACTACAAACTGCACAACCAGGACTGTTACAAAGGGAACAAAATAAACCGGTCGAATAGAGCAATATGACAGTTAACATTCGAGGAACAACCATCCTGAACACGTAATATCCACAACAGCGAATAACTAACCAGAGCTCAAACCATTAATATACGAATAACCAGATCTCAAAAATCACTTTTTAATATAATACGAATGTCCCATACAGGAAAACACTCGCAAACAGATACACACTCACATACACTCACCAAGCAACCGATTTTAAACTACCAAAAATAAGTAAGAGTTAAATTGAAAAAATGACTTCTCATCCACTTCATTAAAAGACAACTTGGAGTGTAAATAAATGAACGAATTAAAAATGATTTGAAGTCTTCTACAAATAAACCGGTCAATATCCAATTGATTATTAAATGTGATTTTTATTCCTTAATGAATATTATGCAATATGGAAAAGCAATGCACGTATATAAATATATATATATATATATATATATATATATGCCCACTACAATACTTTTACTCGGAATCATTTCGCTAGGGTGGAATAATGTACTATCGATAACGACATATCGCAAGTCACCATTTAGAATTTTAAGTCGAAGGCAATGTCAAATAGTGACTTCCTGAGAAAAAGACGTATAATATACCTAAGAAGATATATAAATTAAATCTGCATGTTTTGTGCGGTTTTAGAATTGCAATGAATGAGTTGTATGACTCCAAAGCAAATGTTCCCTGATTCAAGATATTAATGTAGCAATCCTGGCAAGTACTTGATGATTGTCCTCTATGAACAGGACAGCTCTTTTCATGCTTTGCATTTTCTACCTTATAAGGTTTTAGTTTGCAATAGTAGCATATGTATAATCAGAATCCTGCTATAACACGTCGATTCAAAATCAATTTCCTAGGTGGTTTTGCGTCTATTCTACAATAGGGGGCAGTTAGAACCTTCAAAATGACCTATGTGCTGCAAAATCTGACACGCCACCAATTGTGGACACACACAATGAACGCGATTACACAAAAAAACATGGACAAGCAATAAAAGATGTAGTTTAAATTGCGTAAAAGATATATATATATATATATATATATATATATATATATATATATATATATATATATATATATATATATATATATATATATGTGTGTGTGTGTGTGTGTGTGTGTGTGTGACAGAGAGAGAGAGAGAGAGACAGGATGTTATAAATATATATACAAATATTGTTATGATAATCTTAATATGGGATGTTTTGTTTAGCTAATCTTTAGTTTCACTTTCATTGGCCAAAACTGAACATCTTAGACAGTGTAATAAATTTTGGTGTACCGAATTGACTGAGCCAACATTCTCCTAATTATCTGATAATTTCCTCTGTTACGGTTGGTTTCATAGATGCATATTCGATCGATCGTGAAAATGTATCCACTATAAAGTGCGGATAATATAATGATGCAGAGAGACGGCGCTTGTTGGTGCATGAGACTGCTTACAGTTTATTAATAAATAAAACTAGTAGAAGTTATTTTAGTTGGACTAATGCGACTGTGGTTTTTAACTAGTAATGAAAATCTGTCCTCTTTATAGTCATTTATTATATAAATAATTAATACGTAAAATAAAATATTAGGAATAATGAAATTCTGTAAACATGAGGTTCATAATGTTGAACGATTTCTAATAGCCAATAGAAATTTAGCTATCAAGAATGAGATGACTTTGTATTAACCAATCCGTATTAGCGAATTCTAGAATTAAATGAAGTGTTCTATATAAACGGAAACTGTTTTGTTGTTATTACCACTAAGTTAATCTAAATCTTCTACTCATTTATGAGTCGACATCGGAAATTATCAATTATGAAGCATAAGTGGCTAGATTAGATGAACCTGGGAAAAGCCAGCATGAAATCAAATTCCAACATGAATATCAATTTTTAAATACAATTCGAAAAAAAGAATGATGATGCAGTAGGCGTTGAACATTCTAAAAGCGATCAGACGAAAGAAATACTAGATGACGTTCTCCGACAGCGTGTAATTTTGTCGCTAAATTAATTGAACTGGAGAAGAATACGATCGAGAAGACAGGCGTTTATGTTTTTATTTGAGGCCAACGTTTGGCAGAACATTACGCAGTGACGATAATGATGTGTAGGGCTCTGGATACATCACTGCTAAATTAAAGTTCTGAAAGCTAACTACCTCGCATTTCAAGTAACCTACATTTTATACAAGGAAACTCATAACCCGTTCCGTTTATCATTTGCTAATCAATCTTTGTTTAAAAAAACAAGTGGAACAGCTCTGGTTGGTTGATATTCCATGTACACTTCGGAGGAGCTAAAAACGTATCCGTCAATATGCCATTCGATCAAGACGCTAGACGCTATTTTTCGGTGGTGTTGTAGACCAAATATGTGGTAAATCGAAACAACTAGGATGACTACATTTGAATTTCAAGCGGAGGCATAATCCATGGACTAGGCTAGCTGCTTTTAATGGCAAATTAACACAGTTTGCCAGCGTCGTAAGAGGCCGTTTATAACTCTTTCATTAAGTAAACTACTTGAATATATTATATTTGAAACAGTGCGCCTAGACGTAGCATTGACTGCGGTCTTCAACTAGAACTCAAGAGTAAATTTGTTATATTTTTATTTATAAAATAGCCAATTGATTTATCTATATGATTAATCGAACATCGGTTTTGCTGGTGGTGATAACAATTAATTTAATCAAGGTTGCAATTCTGGTATAAACACCTGACCCATTACGTGCATACATTTGTTAGTATAAACGAAGCATTGTATAATGTGGACAAGCCAATTCACTCAGTAGACCGATTTCGTCCTTATTGGGAGCTCATCATGTACTGGCCAGAATTTGCCGCGGACAGGGCTCGAACCTACGAACGTCTGGTTCGGAATCTGGTGTACTAACCACTAAGCCACCCTGCCGCACACTGCATACAACTCTCAGTTATATACTACCAAATGACTTTTGGTTAGCCTATACAGTTTAATAAATTTTTCGACAACTTATTCCTAGTAGCACTTATTTATTCGGTCGTTAAAAAGTATCGTGGAGAAAATTGTGCGTAAAGTGATCAATGCTTTTGAAACATCCAAATTCAATGAGATTTACAGTTGCTATTTGGAATGATGTTGTTTTATGAGATCACGCCTTAAATGGAGCCGATCCAGTTATCGATTTTAATAAGAAGTATATAGATAGAATTAGGTTTTTGCATTTAAATTGGATTTATTTTTTCATACGGTAGTATCAGAATTTTTTTGCTGGTTGTCACACTGCGAAATGGAATAGGTAGCGCCATGTTATTTTGAGTTGGTCTGGAAAGAACGCTGTGGTAGGTTGGACCAGCGCAGTTAAATTTACACGTGTGCATGATCCGCAGGATTAAAATCTGTTATTTTATCGTAAAGACGTTCGGTCCGCCTTAAAATAATGTTTTGTTCGTGCTTGTTACAGATTATCATTCCGTACAGACATTCATAAGAAATGCGAATAAGGACTTACAAGCTGTGATTTTGTTTTCATTCCGCCTTTTTCTTGTGCGGGACAATTGATAGCACTCGTAGGTTAATGTACAAAAATAGTTAAGCATTATAAGCCGTATTTTTTGTTTTATTCTTACGCAAGTTATATCGCCGATACCCGAGAAGCAAAGACAAATAGGCACCGACTTCATTAAGAAACGCAGAAGTCATAAGACAGCGTTCTGGACCTGACAATAGGTACTTCTTATTAGGGAAGCGATCAAAGTTGATTTAACTGCGCTTGCTCAAGCTTGTTCTACATTTACTTTGACTTCTTTCGACCAATGAAACGGTATTTTCTCCGCCCATGCTACCTTGGTGTTAGAAAAATCGAAACAGTTCGAGGACGAACTAAATTATAAAACACCCGTCACAATCAAGTTGTATAGTGTAAGACAGATCCGTCTTCCAGAACGAGGTCTATTTGCTCAGAAATATTATTGATTGCAATACATGCGTGTAACGATATTAAATCGTAATTTATGAAAAATTGGTTGCAAATTTCGAAGAAATTTTCTTCGTGACAGTCTGCTCTTTTCGGTTGTGAGATCATCGCGATTTGATGTATTGTCTCTATTCAGTATAATGAAAGCCGTAAGGTAACTGTATTAAAAATTTAACATTTGAATCTAATTTAACACCAATATGTGTCGTATGATACGCAAGATGGTCCTGATTTTGTGTGATGTTGAGATAGATACGCAGTCATCAATTTCGTTTTTCATTATTGCAACGTTTACATTTTAAAATAGAAAATTTGTAGTTGTTTTGCGCCTGTAAATGCACTAGTACAAAAATGATAGCGAATAGGCATATTTGGAATGCATAAAAATACCATATATTTATTTTCTGAGTATGATATTTTTTTTAAATATTTCAACAACAATATATATATATATATATATATATATATATATATATATATATATATATCATCATCATCATCATGCCCAGCCATACAAAAGTCAAAAGTGACTAATGTTTCACTGCCATATAACTATAAGGAGTGAAAAAAATATAAATAACAACAGAAATAATATTTTAGACAAATTATTAGTGAGATTTACGAGAGAGAGAGAGAGAGAGGAATACCTAGTTACTATGAGTAAATTTATCAGGATAACTCACAGAAATGAGGCAAACTAAACCTCTCCACAACACCATTATGGCCAAGTTAGCATTCGGGCAAGGCAACATCAGCAATACAGCTTCCTTGCGGCTTTCACTGTATCACGTCATAAACAAACCAAACCTCGCAGCTAACTTTGTCCTACTAAGAAAAGAAAGTTACGAAGATGATTCTACTAGACATCTGCAACAAGATCGCCACTGAGCTCGATTCGATGCCATATCGCTAAGGGTTTCTAACCAAGAACTATGATGCGCACGTGGACCCCATCCTGGCAGACGAGTGGGTCCTATACTACCCAATTTGGATGTAAGTGACTTCAATTGTTTCTGCCATGTCAAAATCTGCCCACCTTGTTTCTTACGCCAATCTGGTGCTGGATGAGAGAACAGAGCTCTACTGGGCAATCGAAATGAGGGCATACGCAAAACGTGACCGAGCCAACGAAGTTGATGGAGCCTTTCTAACGAAGAGCACTTACTGGTAGATCCATTATTGCGTCTACGAATGTCAACGATGGCTATGCGTTGGTGGTAACCAACATGCGCTATTCTTCTGAAACAACGATGGTCGAATGCCTGCAAGTGTTTAAAATCATCAACTCTAAGAGGCGATAGTAAGACTGCGCGTACAGATGCATTGTAAACACGACCTTTAAGGCAGAGTGAAATATTCGCGTTTCTTCATAAATGACGAAGGTTCGAGAAAGCTACTCTAGCTTTCGCGATTCGTATTCTCACCTTGTCAGACATATTGCCTAAGTTATTGATAGAGCTCCCAAGATATGTAAGCCTGTCAACTATGTCTAGATCTTCATTCTGTAGCCGCAGCGTCGGAGTGAGTGTTGATTTATCCTGTGACAGTATCCTACATTTAGAGTGTGCAGCTTTTATACCTCGTCCTGAGCGGAATCCGGCCTGTCATTCTCTTGTATGTGATTTACGCGAAGCGCTAAGACGACGTAGGATAATCGAAGCAAATAACTTAGATACGACTGGAGTCAAGCTTATACCACGATGGTTATCGCACAAATTATGACTGCCTTTTTTGAAGATAGGAATGATGGTCGACTCATTCCAATAAAGTGGTGCGGTTTTCTCATTTCATAAAGTATGAAAACGTTTTGTCAACGCTTCTAAAAATATATCGCCATCATCCTTTAATACCCCTGGAAGCAAATCATCGGGGCCTGCGGCTTTACGGTGTTTAAGAGATAGGATTGCATCGCGTACTTCTAACTTTGATGGTTTTTCGAGGCTGAAATTCCACGCTATTGATGCAGGCATGCTTTCGGGAATCGAAACTGACACGGGTGCCCAAGAAAATTGATCTTTGAAGTGTTCAGCCCACCTATCAAGAAGACTTATTTTATCGATTATTAAATGCTGTTACTATCATTTATCGTTTCACTAAATTTTAATTTTCTCAGACCTGTTGCGCGAATAAGTTGGAACAAACAACGACTATTACCTGACGCGAACGCTTCTTTCATTTCTTCAGCCTTTCTGGTCCAAAAGTTTTCGAGATCGACTTTTAGACTGCGCTTAAGTTGGCGTCTTATATTGCGACGAGTATTATTATGAGCCGAGCCAGGTGGAATTTGGCGCCTTGTTTCGAGTACCTCCATAGATTTTACAGAGAGCCAATGATTATTTCTACGGGGGCCTGCTATGCCACATACAGTAGTACCTGCATTGTGCATAGTGGAACTTATCTTGGACCAAAGTAAATTCGGATTTTCGCCATCAAGACCAGTTAGCTTAGACTTTAGAATATCTTCATATTTTTGTCAGAAGGACGGTTGTTCGAGTTTGCCTACATCAATTTGGGGTTTATTCTTATTTATTTTCCCGGAAAATTTTAGTGCAAATCTACAAAGGATAAGTGCATGGTCCGAGTCGACATAAGTGTTCCAAAAAGAACGGCAATCCTGGATGCAACCACGCCATCTATAGCTAATTGCTACATGATCTATTTGAGTCCACCGTTGTCCGGGTGCTGGAGGACGCCATGTAGTGCAACGTCTAACACTGCGTCTGAAGTTTGTACTACTTAAATATAATCTATGTTCCGCGCAGCTATCCAAAAGCCGTTCACCATTATCGTTAGTCGTCGAGCTTAAAGTGTATCTTCCATCTAAATGAAATTCTGCGATACTTAAGCGCCCAACATGAGCATTCATGTCACCCATAACCAAGACTATATCTGAACTTCGTGCTCTACTTAGTAAGGAGCTTATTTCGGAGTAAAAAGCGTCCATGCTTTCGTCTGTGCTGCAATCGGTAGGAGCATATGCAGATACAACGAAGAGGCAACGTTGATAACGGCATTTTTCATTGATTTTAGTAGATTTATTTAAACGTGCCGCACACAGTCGACTATTTAAAGGGATCCATTCAATTAAGCAAGCTTCAGCTCGTGCGCTAAGGGCAATACCAACGCCCCATTTACCGGCTTGAGAGAACTCTGTGGAACCAGATGTTCGAAGCCAATAACGCGTAGATAGGGATGGTGCAACCAGTTCTGTAATGCACGTAGGATCCTGTATTCTGGTTTCAGATACGCAACATATGTCGATTTCTAATTTATCCAACGTACGAGCAAGAGCTTCTTGCTGTCCAAGTTGTTTTAATGTTCGCACATTAAATGCGCCTACGTTAAAACCTAACCTAGGTTTAATGAATGATCGTCCACTAGAACCATTTTCGATATTTGGCAACCTGATATTGGGCTCAGTGTTATGATCTACACCAACCATATTCATAGTATCTAAAAGAGTGTTATTGTTAGATTGAGAAGAGGAAGGGGAAGGAAAAGAGGCAGAATCGAAGATGAAGTTGGAGATAAAGTTGCCTGCAGTAGCCCTATTTCGCTTATCCATCCTGCGCGGCTCAGCAGATAAGGCGACACTTTTTATACTGCGCGACGGCCGATGCAGTATGTAATCATTGTAAGTTGTATTTTTCATGGTTATATGTGGACTGTAAAAGAACACTAGGTCGCCCATTCCTAGTGATGGTTTGTATTCGGAGTTTTCCTTCTCCTAGATAGTCTGATAACCAAGGCTGATGAGCACTATCTGCCCAGACACCAGTGGCCAAAGTTTCCTTCAGCAGCCGAAACTTGCCTTAACGTCTGGAACGCTCGCTCCCATTCCGCACTACACATTTAACAAAAATGTTACTGCGCAGTTAGAGCAAACTCAAAGCTTCACATGAAACGAGATGATGACTATATCCCTTTTTTTGTTTTTTTTGACCCGGCAAGTTTCATGCTACCAATCCCGGGTTGACTAGCTTGAGCCCGCCAGTCGTCAGGCCAGAATTTATATGGCTATGGGCCAATAATATATATTATATAATATATATAATACATAATATGTATTACATAATATATATAATACATATATATGACATATATAAAATATATATATATATATAGATCATATATATATATATATATAATATATATATATATATATATATATATATATAATTTGATGTTTCAATTTTTCGTTAGTAAATACATTAAGGAAAATACGGTTGTTTACATGTCTAAAATACAACTAGTCACAAGATTATTAGCCTGGAAACATCATCGTGCCTGAAACTTCCCGCTGATATTTCGATGCAACTTATCTGTTTCATGTTAAGTCACGGGTTCGATTTTACAATGCAGTTAATCTAAATATTAACAAGGTAGTGACGAAGTTATAACAGACCTACTGGATGTAGAGGAAACTTTTAAGCTACTAAAGGTAAATTTAGGTAATGGTAAGACAAATCAGATGATTTTGGCAGATGTTGCTAATTAAACTTTAAAGACAACACATTTAAAATAATAAAAGATCAAAGTGAATGATCTATCCAAACAAGGAATGCGAAACTCAGTATAGTTTAACAGCCAGAGCGTGTCAACGAATACAATGAAAAATAATGATTGCATAATTATGCGGTAGTAATGCACAGTTTCCAAAATGTGGACACATAGAATTAAAAAATTATTGACGAACTTCTGAATTTAGACTCTCTGGAATCTGTAAACCATCCAAGCTGCTGAAATAGAAAGTAGATAAAAATCAGTTGTTTGAGGACAGAATAAAATCATCTTACGTGTACAGTCAAATATTTTTGAAGCCTGTGAGTATGGGTGTAACATTTACAGATAAGATTAAGGACAGTGTAGACTATTATTGACTATAAACGATATTGAAGGCAGAACAATGTTTTATTAAATGTTGTATTTATTTCTATTTTTCATTCCATCTAAGTTTTCATCGTTGAATAATTGCAAATTTCTTGCTTAAAACCGGTGAAGGGTAAGTTAATCTTCTTTTACTCGAAAAATTACAAACATACATTTGGTTAATAAGATATCGTTCGTGAGCCTAAAATATACACTAATTATTTGCAAAACATAGCAAACCTATCGCATATCACACTTAATGACGCGTTTCGACCTCCTAAGGCCATCATCTGAGCAAGACGGTAACCTGAATCACAAGAGTGAACTCACAATGCCTTTAATAGGAAAGCAAAATAAGATATGCGGCTCTCAAATTTAGTGGTCTCCCTTACCATTCTGCAGAAATTTATTTCATTATAAAACTTCATAAGCATTTATATTAATGACCCTCGTCATATCAATTTTTCTGTCTTATCAACCAATAACAATTTACGATTCCATATTTTTACTGTAGGTATCTATATTACCTACATAAATTCTGCAGCTTTTTGTTTTATTACCCCTACTTCAAAAGATTTGTGGATGAAGAAGAACTGGAATAAAGTGGTTTGGACAATTTTGTGCATAATTATGTTAATTAAATTTATAATTACTTAGTTACGACAATTAAATTTATCTATCGATTATTAAAGTAGATATTAAGGTTGCGATCTTGATATTAAGATCCGTCCCATCATATCCACATATTTTTCTCTATAAACTAGGCATTATATAATGTAGGAAATGCTACTCAATTCTTAGTTTATATTGACAAATTTATGTATATAATGGGACTGGTTTTTATATCATGATCGCAACCTTGATTGAATTAATTGGCATCACCACTCGCGCAACCAATGTTCGTTTAATTATTGGTAATGTGTTCGAAATGCATCTTATAATCCGGTCCGGCTTATGTGCGAAAAATACACATTCATAGGAGGTGCACCTTATACCTAGGTATGTTTTATGCATCGGAAAATACGATATATTAAATACTGCTTGTTGCGGAGAACTAATAAATATGCAAGTATGTATTAGGTGTTACGAACCTAGTAACAAATTAGTTCAGTTGTGACCAGAAGGACAAACCAAAGGCAGCATGAACAGAAAGTATAATCTCATGCACGAAAGCACAAAACGAATGTGCAGGAGATTATACTTTCCGTTCGTGCTGCCTTTGGTTTATCCTTCTGGTCACAACTGAACTAATTTGTTACTAGGTTCGCAACACCTGATTCGATATATTATTGTCAATGTGAACGTTATATGCAGCGCATATAATTGATTTTCTGCGTTTACTTAATCAAACCAGTTTTTAGCGCAAAATGGTACCCGTGTCAAATTTTTTGTGAATTATGCAAAATTTTCAACTTGCTACGGTGCACTTCTGTTCGTGATCGATCGAGCTTTATTGGTAGCTGTTGCTCGTAGCAACAATGAAAAATTTAATTATCGATCGATTTTTTAAGGTTGTTTGCATGTTTTGCATTTTAGTAGCATTTTATTTTAAATCATTTTATGTGACAGACACCCAAAACTTTGAGAAACATTCGATATTCTTAGTACAGTTTTCAGTTTTTCGTTTATTTGTCCCATTTTTATCATGAAATTATTACTCTTTTCTCATCATTGGCCGGAGCCAATTTATCCCATGATTTTCAGCAAAAAGATTTTTAAAAAACATAAAATATTCATTTACGCGGACAAGTTTAAAGGAAAATTAGCCAATCGTTCGAAGTTAATTTTGATTTTCAAATTAAAACGTATAGTGCAACAAATTTAATATAGCTCCTAAAGATTTAAAAGAAATATTTTTCGATATTTCTGTCAAACTCCATTTGTTTTCAAAGATACTGGCAGAAATCAGATAGACGTTTGAAAACTACCTTTCATAGTCCGATAAAACAGTTTAGATCAAATGTAATCATATGCAATGCATAGTGAATTAAATAATAATTGAAGATTTTCGATTATGTATACGCTGTAAGTATAAACTAAAATTTATGTCAGGTTCCAAAGTCAATTCATCAAATAGACTCCTTTGTTCCGCACTAGGATCTTGCCAAGCACTGCCCAGAATTCGCTGCGAACGGGGCTTTAACTGAGGCACATATACTTCGAAGTCTGTTACTCAATCCACTGCGCCAGACCTGTCACAGATTACACGCAACTAGAAGCCATACAATGACTTATTTTTGGTTAGCCTTTCCTCCAGATGAAACTTATTTAAAATACCATAAGATTTGAAACTCTATCTAGCCATCCACAAAATTCAGTTCAATAAAAATTCCCCAATTGGCATGGTGTTTGTTGTGCAATGATAGATATAACGTAGCTAGTTGGAATTTCAGGTATTAAGAGATTCCAGATATGCCTCATCCGAAGGAAAGTCTAACCATAACACAATTGTGTATTGATAAATTAAGTTCAAATATGACAAGAAGAATAAACTAAAGACAGCATGAACGGAATATATAATCTCGTGCACATTCGTCTCATGATTAATGACGACTCAACAGTATGAGCCGGTATTACACCATTTAGCCATTATAAATTTGGGTGGGATAATAAATAAATATAAAAAGTAAACATATTTTTATAACATTTCTCCAAATAGCGAGTCACATTTACACTCCTTACGTTCGGCAATTTTATAAACTGATACTTTGGACTTCAGCAGCCGGCATTTATCGCGTTGGGTCGTAACAGGTGTTCGGGAATAGTTGTAATTCTCAATTTATGTGAACTATAGCATAAATTGATATCCATCATGTTGATACCATGTACCGACTTGGCAACCATAATGTTAGCACCATGTACCTTAACGGTACAACAATGTTGGTATCGGTTACTAACACAATAGCCATAGTGTTAGTATCCTTTACAGATTCGGTATATATATTATATAGAGTAAGTTAGATGGAAGTTGCAATTTCGAGACTTTATATGATGTTAGCTTCACTACTATAGGTTTACACATTCGTCTGGGAGATTGTAACGTCCTATTATCCCACATACCTCACCGAAATATATAGTGGTCAAAGGGCGTACTACCGGCTCCTACTGATGTGCCTCCCGTAAGCACGAAACGAATGTGCATGAGATTATACTTTCCGCTCATGCTCTCTTTGGTTTATCCTTCTGGTCACAAATGAACTAATTTGTTACTATGTTCACAACACCTAATACATACTTGAATAAATATATTAGCTCTCCGCAACAAACAGTATTTAAATGAAGAAATCTATCTTGCTGATGACTTTCATTTGTTATCTTATACAAGTTTTAGTTTATACCGACAATAACTTTTAGGTATATTAGAATAATACGATTATGTAAATAAAATTCACACACACACACACACACACACACATATATTTATATAGGTATATGTATATAAAGTACATATAAATTACATAGTGTCCTTTCCGTGTGTAAAAATAAAAAGTTATTTTGTCAGATACAAGAAGAGCTTCTTTCGTATTTTTTCTTAATTATCCACAAATGAACATCTCTTTATGTATAAATTGGAAGGCAAAAAAAGATAGGAAAATGTAAACACGGAAAGAGTGAGAAATAAGGGAAGCAACCAATCAATTGCGTACATCACCTCCAGTGCAAACTCAATGCTCCAGCATCAAATATGATGTGTAATGAAATTCAACTGATAAATTCGTGTCGTCATTTTTGGGTATTCACAGTAGTAGTAAAATTTTAAAATGGCGGGATATTATATTGGAAGCTTTTTATTCAAAACTAAGTCAGCCGTTCTTTACGACCTTTAGAAATCTAGATATATATAATTAAGAAGAAAAAATACATTAACAAAAAAAGGTCATTATCACTGTTATTAATGTGTTTTAGCTAATAAAAATATACTGTAAAAATTTTCGAAGGCAATGGGCATAATAAAAGAATATATATATATATATATGTATATATATATATATATATATATATATATATATATATATATATATCTCTCTCTATATATATATTAAAACGACTGTACGGGAATGGCTTGTTACAATTTCAGGTCTTAAAAGATTAAAATTCAGTTATAGTTGAAATAAAAGTTAACCAGAATCACAAATTGGTATGACTTCAAATTGCGTACAGTATGTTGTATTTGTGGTGTTGTGAGTAGTGTCTCAGAATCCAAAGTATATGTGAATCGATTGGAGTCTCGTCCACGCCAAATTTTCTACAGTACTTGACGAGTTCCCAATATGGACAAAACAGGCGCAATTTTTAGGTAATAGCGGAATATATACATATATAATTATATAACTGTTTCTTTCGTGTAAAGAATTCCTGTTTTGCTATACTGTATGACTGGTTAAATAAAATATGAGACTGGTTGTCATTCCAATTCCTTAGATTGAACTAAATTATTTGTAATCGTTGTGCGCCCAATTTCAGTTTGGTCAGATGTTTGCATATATGGCGGTAAATTGCGGTCACAGGAGACTGGGAACCTGAAATAAAGTCAATGTGCACAGTCTATTTCCAATGTTCCCTACGGACGTTCTTGAAAAGAAAAGCTGCATTCCCATCTATTGAATGATTTGCCATGAAGTAACACGAAGCGCTTAAAAAATGTATCAAAACCCATGTTTGTCCATTGTAAGAATATGGTTTCGACTTAATTTGTTTGCGCTAATGCATCGTTTAAGATTCTACATTGTCCAATTCATTTATTAATCAAAGCACACAAAAACGTACCTTACTCATGATGCTCTCATCAACCATCCGCTCTGGCTCTGCCCAATCAACCGCAATCTGTTGGTTCCACAGTGTGAGGTTGTTTATTAGCTTTTTACGCGCTTTTGCTGCATCCATATGACTTTCGTATTCCACAAAAGCAAATCCACGGTTTTTCGTCTTATCTGTTCTACTGGGATAGGCGATCACATTTTTTACACCCTCACTGACACGGCGCATCTCTTCAAGAATCTCTTCTGGTCGTTTTATTGCTGGTACTCCACCAATAAAGAGACGACAGTTCTCAACACTGGGGCATACGCCCAATTGACGATCTGCGCGTATTGCGTAATGATTTAGTTTGGTCACAGCGTTGCGCATGTCTTCTCGATTAGTGTACTTGCAAAAGGCGAAGCCCCTACCTCCGTTGGTACCTAACATCAATCGAAACATGTAAATTTTACCAACAGATTCGAATACAGGAACTAGTTCATCTTCATAACAGTCAGGCGGGATTCTAGCAATGAACACTTCACAACCGCGTTCTGGTTTCGCACCAACCCAATTTGGCGGAGGTCCGTATCGACGTTGAGCATGGTCCAAGGAAATTGGATATCCTGTCTTTTCAATCAATTTCTGAATCGATTCTGGCAAATCAGCGCTGGTGGTGAAATTTTGGCTAAAATCTCCGCAACCCTCAACTTTATGACCAAACATATTAGGCATGCAATTGCTAAATCGATAGAGATTAGTGCTAAGACCATTCTCGTTAAGAGACATCTTGTCATTAACATTAATGGCATTAGAACTATTAGGCGAAATAAACCGTCCAGTGACAATACTACTGTTACTGGTTTTAGTATCATTTTGGTATAAACTGCTATCATTTCCTGGAATTTGACTATTTTCCATTTTCATCCAGCCTTGTTCGTTGGTGCTGTCAGTGTCCGAAATTCGAAGCCCGAATTCAACAGGTGTAGATGAGCTCATACTGGTTAACTGTCTATGTCCTGATTGACCTGTAGAATCCATCGAGTTTTTGTCTGGCTGACTGCTTCTGACCGACTTTATCGGACTTGAGCTTATGAAGCTTGCTTCTTCTGCGTCTTTGTCTAATCCTTCAGTCTGTAAGTTATTAGCAACAGAACAAACTAAATCGCTATTCTGGCTCATCGGGTGTTCTAACCTTTTCGAAGTAGTTTGGTCTTGTGTAAGTGAATCTGTAGGTTGGTTTGCTGTAGCTGTCGCTGGGCTCGTATTGTGTTCAGGTTCAACAACAGACGTCCGACTTAT
Source organism: Eudiplozoon nipponicum (assembly GCA_029291075.1). Classification (NCBI taxonomy): domain Eukaryota; kingdom Metazoa; phylum Platyhelminthes; class Monogenea; order Mazocraeidea; family Diplozoidae; genus Eudiplozoon; species Eudiplozoon nipponicum. The sequence goes on along the minus strand of JAQBSW010006636.1, from coordinate 5,728 downwards.
GTTTATGTCAAAAGATTTGGAATTTCTACTAAAACATGTATTATTGCTATTGTCTGTTGTATAAATGTTATTATCTGTGTTTGAATAAGTAGAAAACGAACTGATATTTGAAGTATTCATACTAATATTAGATGCCATTTTCTTAATATTGGTATAATTTACAGACTGTTTTGAGGCATAAGTAGAATTTCAAATCAAACCAGCAGATATGTCGAACTGATGTACACGTCCAGGGCTACTGTTGGATGATTTTAAAGGATTAAGAGCAAGATGAAATCTAGCAGTCTTTTTTTCTTGATCCAATACTGAATAGAGTACTCTTTTGTGATGAATCCAGATGATTTGCCTTTTAGAGATTTGGTGCCTTCAGATGCATGTGATCTGATAGAACAGCAAGTAGCGTCAACACAAGTTGACGTTCTCAGGTTTAGCAGAATCGAGCAGATTTAAGGCGATAAATCACACACGCCTGACTGCCTACGGTTAAGACCTGATTGACTATAATCACGCTGACTTTGTTTTTTGTGCACACGCGTATGACTGCAAGTACTGGGCTGTTGACAATCAGCACACGACTGTAGAGGTGAAGAGGACCAATTTCACTTATTTTAACACTTGTTACGGCGACATTCTATTCATAAGTTCCTGCTGAAAAGCGAAAAACCTCCATCAGCCGGCGCAATGGTTTCCGTTGTTCTGGTGATTGTGGCGTGTGTATCTTTATTGTTAAATATTCTTAATAGAGGGCGTCAAGCTTTTCTTATAAAGTCTATCTATTGCAACTAATAAGGGTGTGTATGCAATAAATGTTTTAAAAGAAGTTAAATGATAATGAAAAAAGATGGTAAGGATGATTTAGATTGTGTAGAATTTAAAAAAATCCCAATTGATTCAAGTTTGCTCGTCTAGTCATTCAACGCATGTTACTGGTATCATAAAAGACAGTCCGACATTGAGCATAGCGGGCACTACTTTAACTATTCCTGCTAATTATTATACTATTTGTGTTAATTCAACACAATGTTAATTTCGAGCACAGACTACTGGCAGTAGATAATATTCCAAGTTAAATTTCTTAAATTTTACTGTTTGAAATAGGTCTAGTTCCAGAGTCTGCGAGCACTACGTCATGATGACTGTATTTCCGACTTCAAATGATAACAAATTACCATGTCCTTGCATGTTGCACGCACGAATCTTGTTCGAATTAGCGTGTTTTAATTGGCTGGTCCGTTGCATGTCTGGTCAAATATCAAATAAGTCAAGCAACAGTTAAAATGGATTAAGTGAACCTTGATTAATGCAAAGTCGAACAACAAGTAGATAAAACTATGTAATAAAAATTAACAGAGAGTGAGAGAGATAGAAAGAGATAAGCAATGATAAAGTGAGAGTGAGGTTAAATCAATGTGTCGAATGTTTTCACACGTTTATTCGTTGACTTCCGTCGGGTATAGTGCGCATTCAAAGCTCAAAATATATGTCGTATATTCGTGAGGCACGTGAAGATCCAACTGACATCTCGACCAACATTTCAATAGGTCTATCTATTCACTTTTCATCCATTTATAATTTAGTCCAGGTGATGCGAAACTCAATCAATGTGATAAATAAATAAGCATTCAGAATGGACTAATTTAATAAATTACATAAAAGTTGGAATGGCAACCATGCGAAAGATTGCCTAAGATAAGTAATCTGGCGTTTCATTAAAGCGTTAGCCATTAATCCAAGTAATGAGGCAGCCACATAAATTAAGCAAATTTGATATTTATACCGGTGTTCTTTATTTGTCATTATTCCTACAAGGCAGTAATTTTCTTCTATATCTCATCGAACAACTGTCCCGCACAATAAAAAAGCAAAAAACGACAGCGCTGCGCAAGGTACACCAACATTTATCGGAAAAATTTGCAAATACTGTCACTTAATAATTTTGTAGTTTAAATCTGGTATTATTTATGAGACCGGTGATAACTAGGTGTTATTATATTATAATAAACGTCCAGAAACTTGATTTAAAACTATCTTATGAGCAGCCGCGAAATTGAATATTTCTGGGTTCTGTACGTGCAATCACTAAATTTTAATAAGTAAATCTTCCTTAAATCAAGCACATATTCCACATTATTATAAGCAAAGTTGCGGTCTTGATATAGGCACCTGACACATTAATTACTTATATATGTCAGTATAAACCAAGAATTATGTAGTGTAGAAAAGGCAATTCATCCAGTAGACCGGTTTCGTTCTTATTGGTGGACAGGGCTCGAACAAATTCAACAATAAATGATGAGTTCCAAATAATGACGAAACCAGTCTACTGGATGAATTGCCTTATCTACACTATGCAATTCTTAGTTTATACTGACATATGTAAGTAATTAATGGATCAAGTGCTTATATCAAGACCGCAGCCTTGATTATAATAATTTTTATCACCTCCCACGATAAACATATTCCATATGCCTATTTTTTTATGCAATACTCAGTGATGTTAATTTGATGCTTGCCAATTTGTTTCTTCTGGGAATTTCCTTAGCGTATAGCAACTAACTTATTGCTAAATATGCAATTATATCCACTTATCCATCTCAATGTAATTAAAGGTGTGAAATAAGTAGTGCTATGCCAACTCTATCCGGTCTCGACGCTAGGTGCGTCTAAATCCAATTTATTTGCCACAAAAGCATTACATACTTTGATTTACTGAAAATTTTATTGGGAGCAGCTTTAACCGGCAGATAGAAGATAATTTTTCACGTTCTTAGATAACACTTTTATCACAAAAAGAAATTTAGACACCGACTTCGCCTGTTCCAGTAGTGAAATTCTACGATAATACAACGTTTTAAGATATTGTTCTAAATAATATAATACATGTTACAATGGTTATAAAATATAAGAACAGTTTATTGAATCAACTTATTTCAGGAATCCTGTTATTAGAAATCTACAATTGTCCATTGATTAGTCAAGGCCATCGTACATTTTCTACCTGAGATCACTGTCATTCGTGGCCTTCGCCGTTATATATATATATATATATATATATATATATATATATATATATATATATATACATACATAATCGCATGTTTGCTAGAGTATGAGGTAGTAAGAAAGTTTGACAATGATTTTATGATTTTGGCTGCGTTACATATTCCGTCCACTTTGTTTTTTTTAAATTTTGTCGTTTTTGTCATATTTAGATCCCAGTTCTCACGGGCCATCGTCAAGTTCCATTTAAAAATCTCACAAAACATGCATGCTCGAAATGATTATCAAGCTAAATACCTACTATTGTGTGAAATCGAGGCCACAAGGTACTCATATTCGTGGCCACAAACAGATGCCGTAATTAACGAGCTTGAATGTAATGATCATGTTCTGCTTAGCTTTTTTTATCGCCTAACTATTTTTCGCGTGTATAATTTTATGTTGCATTAGTTGGAAAACACGTGTCTCCGGCCGATAATTGAAACTGTCAATATGAATTGTCTCTGACTTTTAGTGACCTAACACACAGTGACAAGCATGACAATTAGAAACGAGAGTGAAAGATTACCTACAAAAACGGACAAACGGCGAAATGATCAATGATAATTTTGACCAGGAGCCGAGCAAGTGTTAATGCACACTGTCAGATTTATGCAGTTTCATGTGTGAGCATGTGCCTATGTACACGCATGACTCTTGCATTGTTTTTACTTTGAAGTACTCTATGCACACACACGCATACACACACACACACCTACAATAAACCGGAAAATGGTTTTGCAAGAACAAAGGCATGTAAGTCCACGTAGTGTTAGTGTTAATTATTTACTAGCGTGACGTCGAATTGTTTCGGATTCTGGTCGGTTAATTGTTAATAAACTTTGTGTTTTACAATTGGCTGGGTGACGACTGCGAGCTGCATTATTAATTCGTAAAACAACCTAAAACTATGCAGAGTATCCGTATAACACAAACAAGAACGCTCGATAAAATGCTCGCTAATGACAGTTGCAATTTCACACAATTGTGCGGTCTAACGTGCCATTTACACAAACCAACACATTGTTGTTCATTAAATTATTTAAATCAACATCGCCAGCATGACTTAAATAATTGTTGTCGCCATCCGCGCCAATCGTGATTGTTTAATTCTACTTGTTCAATGTCAGCAGGCGAGTTGGCTACCTAAAAGTACTGAAGTAAGAGCCAACAAAGCGACTTAGGTTGTGCGCATAAGCAAAAAACAGTTTGCATTAGATTAGATTTAAAATTGAGGAAATAAAAAAGACTATGTCATACAATGGCGTATGAATCAATTCACATATAAATAATTAAATTCAACTTATGAAATCTAGGCTAAACTCTTAGGATTTGCTATAGTGACGGTGTTCAGAAATGGTTGTAATTCTCAATTTTGGTGAATATTAGCATACATTGAAATCCAACGTGTTGGTACCATGTAGTTTTCGGTACTACAATGTTGATATCGGTTATTAACACGATAGCCATAGTGTTAGTATCTTTTGCAAACTCTGTATATATATATTACATAGAGTAAGTTAGCGTGAAATTCGCATTTTCGAGACTTTATATGATGTTACCTTCACTACTGCAGGTTTACACATTCGTCAAGGAGATTGTACCGTCCTATTATTCCACATTCTTCGAAGCAGTATTTAACTGTAATATATTGAATTGAATGATGTCATGCTTATCGCGAAATGTGATAACTGATATCGATCAAGGCCAGAGTGTATGGATTTACTGGAGTAACAGGTGTTCTGAAATTGTTGTAATTCTCAATTTCGGTGAACTATAGCATAAATTGATATCCATCATGTTGGTATCATGTACCGACTCGGAACCCATAGTGTTAGTATCCCGTACGCATCGATTTCAAAAAAAGTGTCAGTTACTAACACAATAGCCATAGTGTTAGTATCCTTTACAGACTCGGTATATATATTATATAGTGTGAGTTAGCATTGAAATCGCATTGTCGTTGACTTTAGATTATGTTAGCTTCACTATTACAGGTTTATACATTCGTCTAGGAGATTGTACCGTCCTATTATTCCACATTCTTCTACCAAATATATAGTGGTTAAAGGGCGTAATACCGGCTCCTACTGATGAGTCGCCAGTAAGCACCAAACGAATGTGCATGAGTTTATACTTTCCGTTCATGCTGCCTTTGGTTTATCCTTCTGGTCACAACTGAACTGATTTGTTACTAGGTTCACAACACCTAATACATACTTGCATATATATTAGCTCTCCGCAACAAACAGTATTTAACTGTCGTATATAGTGAATTGAATAATGTCATGATTATCGCTCAATTTCATAACTAATATCGATCAGGGCCAGTGTATATGAATTTTCTGGAGTAACAGGTGTTCAGAAATAGTTTTAATTCATAATTTTGATGAACTTTAGCATACATGGAAATCCATCGTGTGGGCACCATAATCTTGGTATCGGACACTGACATAATAGCCCTTGTGATCTTCAATGCCGCGTTTTGCGTACGCGGGTAATAGTTGTACACGGGCATTTACACAAAGATCCGATTCTTCACACTTTCCGATTTTGTTTTGTCTTTGATCGGGTTGAATTCTTCTTTTTTCAACTGAAAATGTGGTTCTATCACATCTTTGTTTACTGGCGACGTTTCGGTGCCTATTTTCCAGCACCATCCTCAGGCAACACAGCACAGTACAAACTT
>JAQBSW010006635.1:0-46949 GCA_029291075.1 Eudiplozoon nipponicum | reverse complement strand
CTCTAGGACATCTTCACACTCTGAAGACTTCAGGAGAACGCATTACCAGGCCCTCTTAAGGGCCCCCTATCAGTAACTAATCTCTATTCAGAGCACCTTAACCGAGTTTGTAACGTCGTACGGCATTTACTTGAAGCCGGGGCGTTTACAAAATTGGCGACCGCGCCAGGATATTGATTATTGTTCTGATTTTTTTGGTATAAATAAAATTGACTTCCTTTTTCATCTATTTGGGATAAAAATCGATTAACATTTGCGTTTTCTCTACCGTGATCGTGGTTTTCTGGGAATTCTGTTGGGTATATATTCGTGGATTTGTGAATTTTTTTTGGGGGGTATAATAATAATAAACGGAGCCTCTGTTCATCTTTCCTACGTACAAAACGGCACCGTACGTACTGTTCTGCGCTCATTCAACTGTGGAAAATAATAATACATTGGCATCAAAGGCCGACGGGGCCTCTGTTCATCTTTCCTACGTACAAAACGTGCTTTTGTTCTGCGCTCATTCAACTGTGGAAGCTGTTTGTGGGTAAGCGTTTCGTTAAAGTATATTTATATATTTTCATATTGCTTATAAATTTATGCTTTTAAGATCCCGTAAGATTGTTAAAATGTCAGGTCCAATTTTAGATATTGATGTTCCTGTTTGGGATGGAGATAGTGAGCTATTCTTTATGCGCGTAGACTCCGCTTTCTCCCCGTTTCCTGATTATGACAGTCATCAAAAACTGTCGAAGGTTTTTGCTAAACTACCTTCTGAATTGCAGCGACGGATTTATCCTAAGCTTGAGGCCATTAGGAAGCTACCTAATCCCATTTTGGGCCTACAAAACGAGGTAGAATCCTTGCTTGGACCCACGGAAACTGAGCAGATAATAAACAAATATGCGCAGTTAGATATGCCAAATCTTGGCCCCATCGAAATACTGAGGGAATTACGGAAACGTTGGTATAAAACCAACATTTCTGACCATGAGGCTAAGGTTGTTTTTATTAACAATCTTCCCCAAACATTAAAACTCTTTGCCAGACAGCTCCCCAACACTCTCTCTATAGATGACTTATCTGAGAGATGTGAGTTAGAATATAGGGTTTTGGAACCCAAAGTGAATCCATCATCCTTTTCTTCACCCCCGCAAGATGATAGACTCTCCTCTTTAGAGAGAACAGTGGCGAACATGGCCAAAGTTCTAGAAGGATTGGCCATTACCAAATCCGAGCTAAATCAAGTGAATGCTCGACCAAAATTCGTTTCCAAGTCAAATTATAATGGTAGGCGGCGATCGAGATCTCCGCAATCCTTTAATAAATATGCTCCAAAGAACTGGTGTTATAACCACCAGAAGTTTTTTATGCTTGCCAAGTTTGTCTTTGTCGTTCCGAAGAATTTCCGAATGAGTGTCAATTTCCACAGCTGACGGAAAGGACAACAGACCGCAGGCACAAGGGTGCATCAGTATCGGGAAACGTCTGGCGCAGGAAGTAGAAGACCGTACTTTCTGCACATCAACGGCATCAACGGCGCTACAGGGAAGAAGCCAACTACAATCCGACATCCCTGTCGACTCTTTTCGTCCACGCCGAATTTTTCACATAGAGAACCAAACAGACAATGCCGGTCGCAATCACCAGCCTACTTGTTTGCATGACCCGGCCAAACAGCCCAACGAACTTCTGCACCTTCTTGATTTCAAAACTGGCGAAGAGTTCATCGTAGACACAGGTGCGGCAGTCTCAGTTCTCAAAGGTGATTCAATGGCCGAGATGTCGCTAGGCGTTCTTCTCGCAACAGCTACAGGCGAGCCCATACCAACTTATGGCTGCCAATACCGCACACTCAACATAGGTCTACGACGTGAATTTTCCCACAACTTCATCATTGCCAAGGTCTCACATAATATAATAGGCCTTGATTTCCTTCTAAAATTTCGGCTCATTGTTGATCTTGCCAATCAAAAGATCATCGACCCCTCCACAGGACTTGAGCAAAACTTTTGGACACTTGCCTCCGAGCGTTTGGAGTTACAGGTCATTCAGCCAACCCCAGTGCATCATTCAGCAGAGATATCAGCAGCTCTTCGAAAATACAAATCGCTTTTCGATCTTAACAAGTCAGAGCTACGAGTCTCCAACACGATGCATCATATCGTCACAGAAGGACAACCTATTGCACTCAAGAAGCGACCACTGGCTCCTGCTAAGCTGAAAGCTGCCCAAGAAGAATTCTCAAGGCTTTTGGAAGAGGGAATCATCAGACCATCGAAAAGTTCATGGGCGTCACCACTGCACTTAGTCTCTAAATCAAACGGATCGTACAGAGCCTGTGGAGACTACCGTAAGCTAAATTCAGTGACAAAATCTGATGCATATCCTATTCCAAATATCAACACTTTACTTGAAAAACTCAACGGCAGCAATTTCTTCTCAGTGATTGACCTCAGACAAGCGTACCATCACATCCCGGTAGCACCAGAGGATATCGAGAAAACTGCAGTCATCACTCCATTTGGCCTTTTTGAATATCTTTACATGCCTTTTGGACTTAAGTGTGCTACTCAGACATTTCAAAGATTCATAGACAACATACTTCGCGACGACTCTGCTTATTGTATGTCATATCTCGATGACATTATGGTATTCAGTCCAGATCTAGAATCTCATGCGAAACATCTACGAAATGTCCTCTCACGCTTATCCAACCACGGACTCAAGATCAACTGTGACAAGACGCAGATTGCAACTTCATCCGTCGACTTCTTAGGGCATCGTATCACGGCCCAAGGTATTCAACCGTTGCCGTCAAAGACGAATTCAATCAAGAATATCAAGTCACCAAGGACTTTGAGCGATTTGCAGAAAATCCTGGGAGTACTAAACTATTATCGCAAGTTCCTTCCAGGCCTTTCAAAACAACTTTATCCTTTGTGCAGGCACCTGCGGAACCGAAAAGGACTTAGCAAGAATTCCATCATTGCTTGGTCATCCGAAGACGAGGAATTACTTCGACTTGCCATCAACTCGTTAGCAAATGCCACAATGCTAACGCATCCAGATTTTGAAAAGCCATTTCTACTCACGACAGATGCTTCTGAATTCGCTATTGGAGCCACTTTGGAACAAGAGATCGACGGAGTTCGGAAGCCTATCAGTTTCTACTCGCGTACTCTCCAACCAGTAGAAACGAGGTACGACACTTTCGGCCGAGAACTTCTCGCCATCCACGACGCAGTGCGCCATTTTATCAGCATCATTGGCAGTAGCAGATTTGTTGTTTTCACAGATCATGCACCACTAGTTAGCGCACTTCGAAACGCAACTTCATCTATCGCCAAGTACCCTGCCAGAGTGGAAAGACAGCTTTCTCGTCTAAGCGAATGGCAATTTGACGTCTTTCACGTCAAGGGCAAACAGAACTTCATTGCAGATGCCCTGTCCAGGCCAGACGTCTCTCTACAACCACCTTCGCCGTCACCATTCACTGTCAACTCCGTGGCACTCAGTGAACCTGCACTAACGCCAACTCTCCTGCGAACTGAACAACGCGGTGACATTCACATTCAAAGATCAATAGCCCGTCACCCAACCAAGTTCATATGCCGTCTGTGGGAAGGCTTACCAATTGTTTACTTCACGGGTACGCAGCCCAACAAGCCAGTTCTGCCGACCAGCCTTCAGAGAAAAGTTTTCGATTCAATTCACTCAATTTCTCACCCAGGAAGCCAAGCGACTGTCCGACTTCTCACAGATCGTTTCTGGAGTCACAGACTTAGGCAGAACGTTAAACGATGGGTCTCCGAGTGTGCTATTTGTCAGAAAAACAAGATCGCACGGCACACTCGTTCTAGTTTGCAAAATTTTCAATCTACTTCTCGCCTAGCCATCGTCCACATCGATATAGTTCACCTGACAAAGGTTCAAGGTTTCAGCTACCTTCTAACTATGATCGATAGATTTACACGGTGGCCTGCGGCATTACCTCTTGGCACCATTTCTGCAGACAAAGTAACTAACGGTTTTATCTCTGCATGGATATCCAATTATGGTGTTCCCAATGAGGTCATCACGGATAGAGGCACTTGCTTCTCATCTGATCTTTTCAAAACCACCTTGCGGTACATGGGATGCATCTTACGCCAGACGACTGCCTACCATCCCCAAGCTAATGGCATGGTAGAGAGAATGCATAGGGAACTCAAAGCTGCTTTAGCATCCTCGTCCATTAATGGCAACTGGGTCGATGCCTACTTTTAGTTCTGCTTGCCATGCGTTCCCGTACTCGTGAATCCATTAAAACGTCTGCGTCACAACTCTTGTATGGCATGGATCTACGCCTGCCTAGTCAGCTCCCACGTCTACTACTCGGCACAAGATGACCCACAAGACGAAGCTATCCGCCTTCGACTTCATTTCGGACTCCGAATCAGTAAGCTAGACAGGTTGAAACCGTTTATCGAACCGCCTGATCCTGAGAGCGTTCAACCTTCTACACACGTCTCAGGCTCCGTCTGCCCACAATCTCAATAGCCTGCTTTGTATAACGCGTAATTGATATTTTTTTAAACATTAACATTACGTATCAAAATTTTTTTTAACCTTACGTTATTTTTCGTATTTGTCTCACGTGGCATAACCAGCTGTTCTTAGCTAACAATTGTGTAGCATTTTTGAACAGTTCTTTGGTATTATGCCATCTCTGAGGCAATGTTCGTGTACATATTTTTATGCAGTTACCTTTGATTTTAATGTATATATTTTTACATTATAATGTATTTCTCACACATGACATCACACTGCCTATTTTGGTATGACCAGCTACTTAGAGCTAACGCTTTCGTGTAGCAACACTAAGTAGTTATCAGCTTCATATCATGGTACAGGCCACTTTCAATGCATATCTCAACTTCATCAATTGCACAAAGACCACTCTACAAATAGCATGACAACAACGTCGAGCACTCACTCTAGCTCCTTTGGTCGTATACAAACGCTGAGACGACGATCCAGCCTGCCTATGTTTTAACTTAAACCTGGCAACTTCAGAGGCGATTTACCTCAAAATCTTCACGCTGCGGCTCCCAAATCTTACACTGCTCTATTTTGCCTCACGCGATATGACCGACCAATAGAACTAACAATTTGTGTAGCATTTCCTAGTGGTTACTTGGCATCATATCATTTTTGAAGTAACCAACAAGCATACTTAAGCCCAGCATTTATGGTACATTCTTTATTTGCTTAACCTGGTTCGAACTCTGTCATGCATTTCTTATCTAGCCACGCAGAGAGGATCTTCTTTTTCCTTTTTTTCAGAGCGGAAAGTGTTGTAACGACTCAAATTAATTGCCGACATATTGCGTAAATTAAATTCTATTTTATTTATGTTGCACCAATGAGAAAAAAGCGAAACTCGCCGTTAACCAATAGTGTGCAAGTAGACTATGGCATGGCTATTTAAACACGGCAAATTCACCGTGCAGTTCAGTTGTCGCATTTGCCTTCTGCTTTGCGTTACGTGTGCGTGCTGTCGGCTGTCATTACCTACGCTGGTTATTGGATTTGTTTCAACAACAATTGGCAACATCCGTGACCCATCTTGTTGCGGTACAACCAGCGAGACGAGCCAATTAATGCAGAACATCAACGAAGTTTCCACATCCAGATTACAACGCAACAACAGAAGGAACCACAGCCGGGGTCAACCCAAGGCTCTAGGACATCTTCACACTGAAGAAACATTCTCGGCATTTGCCGGAGAACGCACGACCGGCCCTGTTAAGGGCCCCCTTTTATAACAATAACACTATATCCATAGCATCTTAACCGAGCTTGTAACGTCGTACAGCATTTACTTGAAGCCGGGGCGTTTACAATTTCAATGGGTTTTGCAGTAGGAAACAAATTTGGAGCTATTTAAAACCACGCGCTCAAATGTCCAATTTAAACTAGTGATTGCAAGAAAAAATACGTAGTCTAGATACCTCATTGGAAAAAGATACGGGAATTATATTCTAAAACGTGGCTCCGCGTTACAACTCAACGATGTTCAATTTGGATAAATATAGTACTCTTTACGGTCAAATAATCTAAGTCTGGTTTTACACAATATTTCTCTTAACAATGATTTTAGAAACAATCTCTGTTAGTTTCAAGCAGTTTTAATTGAGATTTCTTGAACTGCAATTTTAATTGTAATTAATAGGGTTTTGTTTAATAAAAAAGACCTGCGCGCAATACGCAGTTAACATTCGGCGGATTTATTTGTCTCTGTGTTCAAACATTGGATTTACCCAGTTTACTGGCCTTAAACAGTTAATATACAACTGATAACCGTTCAGTTATGATTCCACTAATCATGACATCAAGTGTTTCTCAATCTTTTATCCGACACTCTATAGTTCAAAGGAATTTTGTATTTTATCATTCAAAGCCTAGCAAACAGTGGAATAATTATTTGTGATGTTTATCAGTGACTTTAAACTAAATTGCTAATCAATCTGGATTTATATCATCATCATATATTTTCAATTATTTACATGTATTCATCACGATTCAGACGTTTGTGTTCCTGATAACTACTTGTGTATAAGACATTCAAATGTGTTGACAACATATCATTTTGTTGCCGTCCAGAGCACGTCTGTTTTGTTTAACTGTGAATTGATTCATGCTTAGCTACACCACTTGCAATAGACATCTGAAAATGGATGAGTTTTCTTACTTCACCCTTCGGAAAATGTCAGGTACTAATCAAGGAACAGATGGGGATAACGACCACCATGAAAATGTAGGAAATCATCACTAAATAGACAGCTACTCCGCAAAAGGCATTACTATAACTACAAAACATCCTACAAGAGATCATAAATGCATTATTTGCAGCTAAACCCCCATCAAGATTAAGGGCCTTGCTACAATTTTTAATACCAGAGACCATGGGTAGCAAATTGTCTAAACGGCTTGGTAGGAAGACCGGAGGTGCACGCATAAACAGCAAAATCGATTCTGATGCAGTTGTTCCAATGGCTTAGTTATGATAAACGCTTTTGAACGATCACAAAATGCTCCACCAACCAATAATCGACTTGCTATCATATTTGTACTTCAACAATGCAATCCCACTCTCTTTTATCGTTGACAAAGTTAACATTATCTTGATAGAGCGACTGCCTCAGTTTCCATGAAGTAACGGCTCTAATAATAGGATGTATGGACGAAAACGATAAAAGAATTTCGGCTAACTTAGCTCCAATATAATTATTCACAAAAATAATTCCCAATAAGTAGTGTATTTAAATAAAAGCACACAAATATAATTTTGGAATGCAAGCCAAAAAAGCACAAATAAGAAACAACTAAATAATTAGTTTGTTGAGGAGAGACAATATATATGCTATTAGGTATTAGGTGTTGCCCACCTAGTAACAAATTAGTTCAAAATCGACCACTGGAATAAACCAAAGTCAGCATGAATGGAAATTATATCATTTGCACATGTTTACTGGCGACTCATCAGTAGGAGACGATATTACGCCATATATCTAGTATATATTTAAGTGAGGAATGTGGTAAAATTGGACGGTATAATCTCCTATACCAACTTGTAACAGGTGTTCAGAATTAGTCGTAATTCCAAAGTTTGTTGAGCATAAGCATAACCTTAAATCCATCGTGTTGGTACAATGTACCGACTCGGAATTCATATTGTTGGCACTATGTACCTATACGGCAACCATAATTTTGGTACTATGTACTGACACAACAGACAGTGTTGGTAACCCACACAGGATCACTGTGCATATTATATATAGTGAGTTGGATTTGAAGTCTCATTGTTGAAGACTTTACATGAAGTTAGCTCTATTACCGCAGGTTTACACATCGGTATTTGAGATTGTACCATTCCCTTAATGAACAATCCTCACCCCAATCTATAGTGGGTAAATGGCTTCATACCTGCTCCTATTGATAAATCGTCATTAACCACGAAGTCAATTTGAAAATGAGATTATACTTTCTGTTCTTACTGACTTTGGTTTTTCCTTCTGGTCATTTGATTTAATTGGTAACTAAAAAATAACTACATGAATCTATTTCTCTTTACGCCATTCTGGTCGGATGGGTGACCGAAATCATTGATAAAAACATAAACGATTTAATACAGTCCTATTGTCCCACATTCTTCACCCAAATATATAGTGGTTAAAGGGCGTAATACCGGTTCCTACTGATGAGTCGCCAGCAAGCACGAAACGAATGTGAACGAGATTATACTTTCCGTTTATGCTGTCTTTGGTTTATCCTTCTGGTCACAACTGAACTAATTTGTTACTAGTTTCGCAAAACCTAATACATACTTGCATATATTAGCTCTTGGCAACAAACAGTATTTAACTGTAATATATTGAATTGAATGATGTCACGCTTACCGCGAAATGTGATAACTGATATCGATCAAGGCCAGAGTGTATGGATTTACTGGAGTAACAGGTGTTCAGAAACTGTTGTAATTCTCAATTTCGGTGAACTATAGCATAAATTGATATCCATCAGGTTGGTATCATGTACCGACTCGGAAACCATAGTGTTAGTACCATGTACCTTTTCGGTACAATAATGTTGGTATCGGTTACTAACACAATAACCATAGTGTTAGTATCCTTTAGAGACTCGGTATTATATATATATATATATATGTATATATATATATAGAGATATATATATATATATATATATATATATATATATATATAAGAACAAAACAACGTACTCCATGGAATAACATTTATTAATAAATCTTATTTCTACCAGTATCTACAGCCATTGTTCTGGATTCGTTAGTATATTCGTTCATCCAATCCCACTGTACATGTGTTGTAACCAATCTCCTCTTCGTTATGCTGGCCTTTGCTTTGCGCAATTTAGACCACTGCTTTTGCGCAATTTAGACCACTCCTTTTGCGTAACGTCATTTGGTGTGTCATCGCTTTCATTGTAATTGCGTCCGTAATTGATGTATGTGTCGTATATTGCGAAGCGTTGGCTATTTTTAAAGGCATGTCGGTTATGTCTTTGTTCCAGTCCAATTTAATTTCTTTTTGAATTATTTTCTGCACGTTTAAGTAGGGCTTCAGCTTATTAATTGCAATAGCTTCAAAAGCCAGAAGCATTTTCTCTGTTTTTGCCTTGTAGAGTACTGAAAAATTGTTACTACTAACAGCATGACCTGTGAGTAGTACATGTTCGCAAATTGCTGATTTTTGTGCAGGAGCTGCACCCCTCTTTAATAGTTTTTGAGGGAGATGCTGATTTATTCTAGTTTCGAGCCTCTTTTTTGATCTGCCGATGTACTGAGCGTTGCAGGTACATTGAAATTTGTATACAGACAAAGGTGTTGACGTCACAGAGAGGCTATCTTTTTCATTCGTGCGCATCAGTTTTGTTGTGTTGAACACCACTCTCACCTGTATTGATGGAAACTGTGCTTTTGTCGCTCGAATTACTTTTCGTTTGAAGATTTCCGCTGGAAGATCACCTCCAAAGGGAACACTAAGCGTTACTATCTGGGGAGTTTGATTTTCTTCCAAATTGGCCTCGATTTTGTTGCGTTGCCTCAAGTTGTATTCGATGAACCAGTCCGGATAGCCATTATTTCTCAACGCTTCGCGAAGCAAATTTAGCTCTACTTCAATGTTGTCCGGTGAACAAATCCTGCGTATTCGTGTGCCCAAATTTATTATTAGGTTCCTTTTGTACGCCCTTGGCACACTACTCATATAATGGATATACTGTGCAGTCCAGCTTGATTTCTTGTGAACTGACCTTGAGAGAGTACCTTCTTCATCTCTCGTTATTCCTACATCTAAAAAGGATAAATATCCGTCTTTTTCTTCTTCTATTGTAAACTTGATTGCCTGGTCTACCTTGTTTATGTGATGTAGCAGTGAATTTGTATCTACATCCTTTTCAACGACCATGAAAGTATCGTCAACGTAGCGCACGTAAAAATGAGCTCCATTGATAAAGGGTTTTAAACCAGTTGTTTCTAAATGGTGCATGTATATGTCTGCCAATACTGGTCCAAGAGGACTACCCATACCTATGCCGTCAATTTGTCTGTAGAAGACTCCTTGGAATACGAATTGTACGTTGGATGTGCATAATAGAAGTAGTTCTCTCATGTCGTCCACTTCTATCAGTGTTTCAGCTCCTGATGATCGTATATATTCACATAGGATATTTATAGTTTTATTTACTGGAATGCTAGTAAAGAGTGACTTTATATCGAGGGACGAATTGAAAGCTATCCTGTACAACGTGGTCTATTCTTCCTTTCATGATAGGCTTTATAATCCGGCATAATAGTCTGGCTGCCTTGTGTTGTGGGGAATTTATCATAGATAAAATGGGCCTGAAAGGCGGAAGTCCTTCATTGTTGGTCATTTTGTGAACCTTGGGCAACCCATATAATATCGATTGCGTTGAACCTACGGGCTTTGCATGTTTGCATTCTGTAATAAAAGCATTTTTGTGCTCTATGTCGATTTCTTATTTAGCCTCGACCTTCGAAATAATTCGGTTTAGAATCTTCGTTCCAACCAGTAGAAACGAGGTACGACACTTTCAGCCGAGAACTTCTCGCCATCCACGACGCAGTGCGCCATTTTATCAGCATCATTGGCAGTAGCAGATTTGTTTTTTCACAGATCATGCACCACTAGTTAGCGCACTTCGAAACGCAACTTCATCTATCGCCAAGTACCCTGCCAGAGTGGAAAGACGGCTTTCTCGTCTAAGCGAATGGCAATTTGACGTCTTTCACGTCAAGGGCAAACAGAACTTCATTGCAGATGCCCTGTTTAGGCCAGACGTCTCTCTACAACCACCTTCGCCGTCACCATTCACTGTCAACTCCGTGGCACTCAGTGAACCTGCACTAACACCATCCCTCCTGCGAACTGAACAACGCGGTGACATTCACATTCAAAAGATCAATAGCCCGTCACCCAAGCAAGTTCATATGCCGTCTGTGGGAAGGCTTACCAATTGTTTACTTCACGGGTACGCAGCCCAACAAGCCAGTTCTGCCGACCGGCCTTCAGAGAAAAGTTTTCGATTCAATTCACTCAATTTCTCACCCAGGAAGCCAAGCGACTGTCCGACTTCATACAGATCGTTTCTGGGGTCACAGACTTAGGCAGAATGTTAAACGATGGGTCTCAGAGTGTGCAATTTGTCAAAAAAACAAGATTACACGACACACTCGTTCTAAGTTGCAACATTTTCGATCTATTTCTCGCCTAGCCATCGTCCATATCGACATAGTTCATCTGGCAAAGGTTCAAGGTTTCAGCTACCTTCTAACTATGATCGATAGATTTACACGGTGGCCTGCGGCATTACCTCTTGGCACCATTTCTGCAGACGAAGTAACTAACGGTTTTATCTCTGCATGGATATCCAATTATGGTGTTCCCAATGAGGTCATCACGGACAGAGGCACTTGCTTCTCATCTGATCGTTTCAAAACCACCTTGCGGTACATGGGATGCATCTTACGCCAGACGACTGCCTACCATCCCCAAGCTAATGGCATGGTAGAGAGAATGCATAGGGAACTCAAAGCAGCTTTAGCATCCTCGTCCATTAATGGCAACTGGGTCGATGCACTACCTTTAGTTCTGCTGGCCATGCGTTCTCGTACTCGAGAATCCATTAAAACATCTGCGTCACAACTCTTGTATGGCATGGATCTACGCCTGCCTAGTCAGCTCCCACGTCTACTACCGGCACAAGATGACCCACAAAACGAAGCTACCCGCCTTCGACTTCATTTCGGTAACATGTCCGAACAGCAGCCGAGACACACGCCTCGTCCAGTCTTCGTTCACCCACAGCTCCACAGCTGCAAGAGAGTACTCGTTCGCAACAATACTGCTGTTGCACCACTACAACCCAAGTATCGCGGTCCTTACCCGATTTTACTCAAACAGCCAAAATACTTCATCATTATGCAAGGCGCTACACCGACATCAGTAAGCATAGACAGGTTGAAACCGTTTATCGAACCACCTGATCCTGAGAGCGTTCAACCTTCTACACACGTCTCAGGCTCCGTCTGCCCACAATCTCAACCTGCTTTGTATAACGCGTAATTATTTTTTTTAAACATTAACATTTAACTATAAAATTTTTTTTTAACCTTACGTTAATTTTCGTATTTGTCTCACGTGGCATAACCAGCTGTTCTTAGCTAACAATTGTGTAGCATTTTTGAACAGTTCTTTGGTATTATGCCATCTCTGAGGCAATGTTCGTGTACATATTTTTATGCAATTACCTTTGATTTTAATGTATATATTTTTACATTATAATGTATTTCTCACACATGACATTACACTGCCTATTTTGGTATGACCAGCTACTTAGAGCTAACGCTTTCGTGTAGCAACACTAAGTAGTGATCAGCTTCATATCATGGTACAGGCCACTTTCAATGCATATCTCAACTTTATCAATTGCACAAAGACCACTCTACAAATGTCATGACCACAACGTCGAGCACTCTAGCTCCTTTGGTCGTATACAAACACATTGACAACGATCCAACCTGCTTAGGTTTTTATCTTAAACCTGGCAAATTCAGAGGCGATTTACCTCGAAATCTTCACGCTGCGGCTCCAAAAACTTACACTGCTCTATTTTGCCTCACGTGCTATGACCGTCCACTAGAGCTAACAATTTGTGTAGCAATTCCTAGTGGTTACCTGGCATCATATCATTGTTGAAGCAACCAACAAGCATATTTAAGCCCGGCACTTATGGTTCATCATATTTTTGCTTAACTTGGTTCGAACTCTGTCATGCATTTCTTATCTAGCCTCGCAGAGAGGAATATTTTTTTCTTTTTTTCAGAGAGGAAAGTGTTGTAACGACACAAATCAATCGCCGACATATTGCGTAAATTAAATTCAAATTTGTTTACGTTGCACCAATGAGAAAAAAGCAAATTGCCGTTTAACCACGTTTAACCACGTTTAACCAATAGTATGCAAGTACACATATTGCATGCTATTTAAGCACGGTAATTTACCATGCAAGTCAGTTGTGGCATTTGCCTTCTACCTGCTTCACGCGTGTGCGTTCTGTCGGCTGTCAATACGTGTGCGCTCTGTCGGCTGTCAATACCTACGCTGGTGATTTGATAGTTTCACCAACAACTAACTACATCCGTGACTCATCTTGATGCGGGATACCGGAGAGACGAGCCAATTGAGTGCAGGACCTGCAGGACACCATACACAACGCGATTACAGCTCAACCACGGGAGCGACAACTCAACCAGAGTCCACCCAAGGCTCTAGGACATCTTCAACTCTGAAGACTTCAAGCGAACGCATTACCAGGCCCTCTTAAGGGCCCACATATCAGTAACTAATCTCTATTCAGAGCACCTTAACCGAGTTTGTAACGTCGTACGGCATTTACTTGAAGCCGGGGCGTTTACAATTTCTGACTCTATTTAAATAGGTCTTTAGATATGTTTAAGTTTTACGTATCATAGAAAATCTTGTCTTTTGTTAATTAATGCAGATATTTTATTAAGGTAGATGCATATTTTCCTTAAACTTCTTTTATAACTTTTATTAAAAGTTGCTTAAATAACAATATTTGTCTCAACTTTTCAGTTGAACCAAATTCCTTTAAATAAATTTTTATGTTTTGTATATTAGTGGAATTAATCTCTGGATTCAATGTGCCTGATATTAGTGGCACTTTAGTGCTTAGAATACTTTGTAGTTGAACGTTGCGGAATTACGTTTTTCATATTTTAAAATTATGGCATTTTTATTTGATATAGGTTAGTTTGTTATTGATTATTTTCAAATGTCCCTTTTTTTCGGTTGCATAAATTGTCAAACGCCAGAAAGATGTTTAAAGTAGTAATGTCCATTGAGTTCTCAAATTGTGGAATAACTACCATTATACATGTAATATGGAATGCCATCTAGTATAGATTTGGTTTCTCATTCTACCCTGATTTATAACTACAGAAATGTCCGTTCCTGTTGA
This sequence comes from Eudiplozoon nipponicum, assembly GCA_029291075.1. Taxonomy (NCBI): domain Eukaryota; kingdom Metazoa; phylum Platyhelminthes; class Monogenea; order Mazocraeidea; family Diplozoidae; genus Eudiplozoon; species Eudiplozoon nipponicum. The sequence goes on along the minus strand of JAQBSW010006635.1, from coordinate 32,876 downwards.
GCTGTCTCAGACATTTTCTAGAAGATATGTTTTCGTTTCTCCGGTTATGAATTTTATCCAATGATTTAATTGTGTGTTAGCAGTAACTTATTGTCGTTTTTACCATCTCATTGAAGTGAATTATTGGTTTTTCTTTAATGTTGTAAAGCTACTGTTCAATTGCACGTGTTCCACTGCATTCAAAATTGAATGTATCGTAGACAACACCATTTTGTGTTAAGGTTCGTAATCTTTTCACAATTCGCAAGTCACTAATGTGCGCATAGTTTATAAATTCCATTCATTTTAACATCTATATATTTCGTACAATTGTATGTCAGGTTTCCTTGTTCAATTTGAATCAGATATTATGTTATACCTATTCCAATCTGATTTTCGTATAAATTAAAATCGTTAAAATTTATTTCATTTTGTTTGATTAGTCCTAGAGAACTATATTAGGCCAATTACGCCTTTTCAATACAGTTATTTGACAACGAAAATATTTAAATGTGCCTATTTTATCTTTAGTGTATTGGTTCGTGAAGTTGTTGGTTTTAAGTATATCGATAATAATTATAATGCGGAAAATAATGTCTGCATATAGTTATGGCAAATTTTTAGCTTAAGTATGTATGATACTGTCTTTAAAAATGAAAGCACTTCTCTTCCTCAACTCCATCCCCTGTGGTTAAATATTTGCTAGTCACAATTTTATTCATCTCCACATATCCTACCTTTGATTTGTTATTTCAAAGGTTGGGCCTATTGGCCTTTGTTGCCAAATAAATGTATTATTATATCTATTTTATGCTGTAACACCTGTTCATAATTGAATGTCGTAAGTAACATGTGTTCTGGTATGGCTGCAGCCTCTTTATGGTGAAATCCAGACAGACTATACATTAGTGTTCTTCTATTCTTTCTTTTTATGAATATGTTCTATGAATATTTTTTTTAGGTTTTATTATGTAGAAACATTTAATACGTTTACGAATTTAACAACACTTTTAATGCACGTGAACGCTTTTGCTCCAAATTATCATCTGCTTTAATGTAGAAATAGTTCAGGAATTAAGTTGGTTTGAATAGAGTATAATGGTCTATAGAAACGAAATATAATATATCCATATTAAACCAGAAAGTTTATTTAGAAAGATATGGCCAAACACAATTTTGCATGTGACATGCTAAACTAGGTAATAGCATTGCACAATCAAATTGTTGGTTTCTACAGCTCTTCAAAATGGGATTTTTTGCAATATCCTCCATGTTGTGAAGCATGCTCACAGACCTAATCTTAATTAAAACTGAAAAGTGCATTTTTGCATGTCGTTTTCTTAGTTATAGATGTAGCACAAATATAATTCTGCATATACTAAGTCTGTCTGTGCTTCGTTAAGCATGAAATCGATATTCTATTGCATCTGCCTAAATTTAATTGCACATAGGTACAATTCTGATTGTAGACAACATTAAGTGTAGGCTGGAGTGGAACATTGTCTTTAACACAAGGTTGAGGAAACTTAGTGGTAGATCATATTAAAATTAGTTTAGCTGAAAAATATGTGAACGCCAACGACGAACGCAATCTATATTTATTGCGTTTCATTGACTCTTTATATTGTAGGTGGATCTACACCGGGTTGATAGATACTGTACACATTCACAACGGGTTTTATTATATCAATTGGTCTGTGCTTATCTATGAAGCATATTGGGTACCCATTAATGATAAGAGTATTACGCACATAATCCAAATCAGTTTGCACATAGGCAAGCGAACCAAAACGCAATTTCCTGTTGCAATATTTCTTAACTAAGCATTTTCCATTTCAATGAACTGTAGTTGTTGAGATGTGAGTATTGCAATGCCCAAGCTTTCTTATGGAAGACTTATCTGCACGATGTGCCATCAGCTCTTGGTTTTCCCAGCACATCAAGAAGATTAGTGATTTACCCTTCTTCTTCAATTGCAAATTAATTTATTAAGCAGTTCATTTGTATTTACATAGCCCTCAAACAAAAAAATATATTGCATAAATGTTGTACAGTTACAATTCATTCAACAGTATAGAGCTCTTTTTCTCCAACATGCAATCAATTATCGTTTAATTGTATTTCCTATGTATATGCAGGTATTTGTCAAATATGTTCAAATCCGAAGTCATCCCTCCGTTTCGTTGTCTATTGAAAGTTGATTGAATATTTGAACCACCTAGATAAAATTATCTTTCTAACAGCGCTCCAATTAGTTTAAAATTTGGGAAAACCCATCTGAAATATAAACACGCAAATTCGACGGATTCCTTTCAATAGACAATAACCTACAATAACTTTAAGCGAAACCAACCAACGATTTTAAACATTCTCATTATTTACCTTTTGAACAAATTCAAAAGGATGTGTAAAGTTGTACTCAGGTAAGTAATTGGTTGATCATTTGGCCAGTTCGTTCGTTTGTGTATTTATCGTTAAAACAATTAAACTTACGGGAACACCCGATTTGTGCCTCTTTGGTAAAGCATACATTCTAGGTTTTTGTGTTACAACTAGCTTCAGTTTTTTGAATGAATGGCGTTGTTGCGATTCTGAATTAATTGAAAGTACCTGATCTGCGTTTTGACTAACGCAGCTTTCATTGTTCCAGTAATTTTCTTTTTTCATATTTCGATCTACGGTAATGTAGATCGAAATATTATGAAAAAAGAAATTTACTGGAACAATGAAAGCTGCGTTAGGTGAAACGCAGATCAGGTAGCTTCAGTTTTTCTCTATATATGTAATCTTTCTTTCATTAAGCAGATACATTGATCCTGTAAAATCGACCCCCTCAGTTTTCCCCCGTTGCATCACCCTCAGTGTCAATGAATAATTGCAGACAAAAAATAGAGCCATTTACTCACTAAAACATGCAGAGAGCGGTATTTGACCAGGCCGGAGCCTTTAGTGAACAACGTGATAATTTATTGCAATTTTTATATGTGCTATACCAAACACACACTAATTGACTATGGTCAATTTTGATATTGGGGGAAAAGTGAACGTGCTTTACTTTGAATCATCAGATAACTAATTAAAAAGTTATTTACTTTTTTCGTTACTGTATGCTTTTCTTTGCCGGAAATGCAAAACGTGTTTCCTATTATTGTAGTTTTAACTAATTTATGAAACATTTAACGGAGATCTGAGTCTCCCGCTCAGTATTCCCCAAAAAATATTGCGGACAATTAACCGAAAATCCAGCGTTGGTCCACTAAATCACTTGAGGATCAACGTCATCTGAGCATACCAGTGCGTTAAATTATGGATATATATGGAAATAGGCCAGTTTGACTTAAAGTAGATGGTCAATTGTTTAATTGTAGACAATTATTTACTCAGTTTGTTATATACTCAAAAATGATTATGGAGGGTTAAAGAATACATGGGAAAATACTGTTTCTTTTGTTAATGTGTAATTGCTTTAAGTTGTTAGTTTGATAAAAATACACGTAATACTCTAAATAATTGCTGATGAGCTAGAGTAGTGTACTTGACCAACTCACGCATAGTTTCGACCAGGATAGAATTTTTTATACTGAATTCAAGCACTCCAACGTAATTTTAAGCCAGATCGTCGATATTCTAGGCCACGCATTTGCCTTTATGGACTAGGCATTTACGTATTGGATACGTTGGCAAGTCTTCTTTAAATATGGTTATCAGGCCAGCGTCATTCTTCTTCTGATAACTGAATCATCACCCTTTGTCTGAAGAAATACCCGTTCGCTTGAGACGCGAATTTTATCCGTCGTTTAACAGAAACGTTTCGTTATATTACCTCATGCGTCGTAGACACAATTCATGTTGAAGAACCTCCAAAGTTAGAAATGCAAATCGGTGATGCCGGTCGAATATGCCGGCAAAGCTGTATTTTTGCGTAAGAACGGATATGTTTTCGACAGGCATTACTGTTCTCGTGGCCTATTCATCCGTTGCAATCTAGTGCTGAACATCTATATTTGTCCGGATTAAGAAACCAAATTTAATAGCAGACAAGTTTATTTCTGACACGTCCCGATTTGCAATCCTCGTAGTTTCTAGTTTGATTGCGTTGGCTGGAGAAGTGTATCAGAAGACTGCTCACGTTCTCTGATTACTGGACTACTGAAACTAAGTGGATGGCTGTTATCGCACAGATAAACTGGCGTCATATTTGCTCGAGATTTTGTACACTACATCGCGCTGTACAGTATCCTCACTAGTCAGATATTGGTATATATCTGCATGAATTTTGTGGTACATTGCATTCTCTTTTCTGGCTAAAAATCATGTCTTTTCTGGAGCTCGATCTTCCAGAGACCTAAATCTCCGTTTATGAATGCATGCGTGTATACTTTTTGAATTATACCCGGTAAATTATTGGCACTTGATTGCCGCTCATTTTTAAATATTTTATTTAATGGCTATAACCATTTTCGAATGGGCATTGTGTATTTGTACTCATTTTTAAATGTCATGTCTAGTCTATAGTTGATAACCTTTCTAGTATTTAAGTCGTGCAGCTAAGTTCTGTATATACTCGTATTTATTGACTGTGCCAATAAAGCATTGTTAGTAATAAAACTATATTCCACTCTTATCACTAATTTAAAACAAAATTGATCGTGCGAATCTTTCTCTCCGGCCGATTATTGGTGCAACATCACCGTTGAAACTAGTTAAAGAATGTCAATTGAATCAGTTTGAAGAAAGAAGGTAGCCAAGCATTCTCGTTGCCGGACACTTAGGCGCAAAATAGGTACCTATATCACTTCATACCTTACTCTTCCTTACAAATGAACATTGGTGAGTCGACTTATGAAGAAATCTTCCGACAATCGGGTTCCTGCGGAGAGGCTGTTCTCGAGCCTACTGTGTGGGTAACAGACGTCAATTTGGGTATTAACTTAGTCCGTTAGTGAGGTAATAATTTGTATATTATATGGCATACAGTAAAACATCTAAATTTCATATTGTTATAATTTATATTACAGATAAGGTTCATTCGAGCGTTTCAACGGGCTTCTATTCAATATAGGTAAACACGTGTTTACTGCAACGACGGACTGAGCTCAGCAAAGTTGCAGACACTCAACATAAATTCATTCTCATTATAAACACACGAATTTACCAAATAATAAATTGAATATTAATCTCCAACAACCCCGAGACCATGCGTAGTGCGGTAAGTTGTTATTGACTTGTTTATAATATTTCTATGTGTTATTGAACCAAAAAATCTCGACTATCATTGTCTTCTTCAACAGCAATTAACCACATGACTTCAAATAAATAAAGCTTTGTTGTCTTATTCGCCCATTCGTATTTTACATGCACACACTGCATCTGGATTTTTGGCCCCTGTAGCCAGTCTTAAGCAATTCAAGCGCTTTCCACATCATGGAAAGCTGGCTCTCATCACGTCATTACTCACGCAGCATTAGCTGTCAACTACTCATTGACGCCTAACTTGAAGCCTCCCTCGAAATAGGTTGGTATTAGTTCAAAATAATACAGGCTGGATTCCTATTATGGTTTTCGGTACCGCGCATTATGCCTAGGTGAACCGAAATCCTAGTGCTGTATAATATGTATTTGGCATTGTTATGTGGTATTGAGGCATCAGGTTTTCAGCAGCTTGTGTTGCCTGCCGACACGAACAGCTGTGCACATTTGTTGGTTAGATTAACAGTTTCCCTAGGATTTGATTATTAATAGTGTGCACATCGCACTAGTAACCATTGTTTCTGCGTTTGGAAATCTAGAATTTGGTCTACAGTCATTTCAATAATCTTATTTGCGGGAGCCGCGTGTTGCCTGTAATTTGAGGTTTTACATCCTCGTGAGTCACTTTTAATCTAAAATTCAATCTTAAGCCATTATAGAACACATACCATATCAAACATATAGGCTGGCTAGCTAGAAATTTGTGTTAAACGTGATTCTGACTGATGCCTGAATTAAATAAGAGACTCACAGTATGCCAGTTAGTGGCGTATTTGATCCAATTGCTCTAAAACTAGCCCCAGATATTATTACTGCTAAGTTGTGCGAAATTGTCGAAACCTGGTCTGGTAGAGGAATTTCTATGATCATCGAATGCTATGGTTAGTTTGAACTAAAAATAAAATCTGAAAATTGTGCACACCTCTAGGAGTGCAGTTGGTCAAAGCTGACTGTCCGACACAGTCATTTTTATATCAGTGCAGCTGCATAGCTTACTGACTTTCAGGTTAATTATTTTCATGTATATTTTTTACGCGCTTTTATTTTATGAAGTCCCCGGCCATTCATTTTTATTAATTGCGAATTATATTTCATTGTGGAAACTTTGGACTTTATGTACATATTATCTTACTTTCATTTCAATTAATCCATGAACTGAACCACCCAGGTAACCAGAAAGGCGTGAAGAGATAATTATGTGAGCACTATTTAGTTATGCTTCATATGAAGGAAGGTATGGCTTGCATTCCAAATTTATGTTTTGTGTATAATTACGTAAGCTTATGTCGTTTATTGTGAATGGCGAACGACAAGACTTATATTGTGAGGCTTTCTATGTCAAGAATTTCTTTTATTGTCTCGAAATTCTATAGTTAATCCAAGTGGTCAATCGGGGGTGAGCCGTAGTTTCGATCTAGCTGCAAATTACGGTGTTTCATAATTCTCTGCCGATGAGAAGAAGTATGAAGAACTGCACCTAGACAGACCTGTCTTCCTGGCCAAATCATCGTTATAGTAGTGCAGATACTTAGCTGACTGTCTACATGAGTGATAATTGTAATTTATTTAAATGAAGTTTGCAAAGCTTGAAGTAAACACCAATCCCATTGTATTTAACCAGTCGTCGAACAACAGCAAAACTACCGTCAGTCACACGTACTGACGCGTTTCGACCTTCCATGATCATCATCATCGTCAGGTTACGACCGCAAACTGACTAGCTAGGGTCAAACCGCAATATATATATATATATATATATATATATATATATATATATATATATATATATATATATACTATCATTATCATGTCGAATTTTGTGCTTTTGTAAACTGCTCATATCCGTAATCGTTATCAACTGTTGATTATGTTTTCCTGTTGTAATTTTGGTTTATCTTTATGTAGGCCAGAGTGACGTAAAGAAGTAGTTACGTGGAAACTAGTTAGTTGTGTTTCTTTTCGAATTACGCGGCGACCGACCTTTCATGCAGTGGATTTTCTTATAGTATATACGAACAAAGGTATGGCGCGGCAAACTTTGCGTCTTGTGCTGAGAATCGTGTTCAGATAATAAGTAGATAGAGTCGCATTTAATTTACTTTCTCTGGATCGTTTTAAATGACTAGTCACTGGCAGAATTGGCCACTGGGGAGCGATTAATCTAATAATTATTAATAATTAATTAAGAAAGAATGAGTTATTATCGTGTGCATTCTGCCTACTTCCTAAAATGTTATACTTTTACGTTTCCAAAATAGTGATGTCATGCTATTATTATTATTATTATTATCATTTATTCAATTTAAGTTCATACGATCTTTTACATCAATTATCATCGTTACACGTGGGTTGTAAGTAAAATCGTATGCCTGATAAATATACCGAACCAATATTTCACTAACGCATAACCGCGAGATAAATGAAAGAAAGAAAAATTATAATGCACTATATAGAACTAGAGAAACATGTTACACAGTATTTTATGGAGTCATTACGGTTAAAGCGTCTCATATTTTGAACGCTGGCTGACGTGGCTTATTCGGTAAGTGACGTGTAGATCATCTGCTTTTAATGTCTGGAGTAAAGTTGAAACTGCTAGTCTGGTCCCTCTTCATATATTATTCGTTGACAGACAGACAGATCGTAAGCCAATTCAATGAAAATTAGTTGCGCGGGCGGTTGCGAACTTGATATAAACACCTGAGCCATTATGTACATACATTTGTCAGTATAATCTAGATATTTTATAGTGTGGAAAAGGCAGTTCATTCAGTAGACCAGTTTAGTCCTTATTGGGACTCATTACGTACTGTCCAGAATCTGCCGCAGTCAGGACAGTACGTGATAAGTTCCAAATAAGGACGAAATCCGTCTACTGGACGAATTGTCTTTTCCACACTATAAAATACCTAGTTTATGCTGACAAATGTATGTAAATAATGGGTCAGGTGTTTATATCAAGTTCGCAACCTTGATTAAAAGTAGTAGATCGTGAACCAGTTACAATACCTTGTCTTTCCTAGCTCGAAGGATAATCATTTTGATAGTTATCATATTTTAAATATATTTGCCTACTTTATAGCGTTCAGAGTAGGCGGTCGAGTCGGTTATGCGTTGATGAAGAAATGTTTGGTGATAAATGAAGCGTTGCCCACTGCATAGCCTTCGACCAACAATTGATTTTTATAAATCATAATTTTTATTCATGCTCATTTTAATTTACGAAAGTGCACAATCTGTTTTTTTTTAATATTTTAACTCCTTAGAAAACAGCTTCCTCATCAACTGGCACTGTTGGCCAAAACTCATCCATGAGATCCTCATCTGTTACAAATTCAAGTATTTCTGAAAGTGTGGGTTCGTCAGCTGGCATTTGTCTGACAGCTGGATTGAAGCAGCATTCATCTGTTACTGGCTTAATGTCAAAGTCGAATACCGCTGGTGCGAGTACAACATCAACTACAGGTTCCTTTTTTTAACATGTTTTTTGTATTTCCTCTTGTGAATCGTTTGTGCTTTTTCGTCTGTAGAATGTTCGAGTGTGCATAAACAGGCTTACAAAAAGCAGATATTCTCTCACACTTTGAACTTCAGTAGAGCCTTGAAGGTGTGTTGCCGGAAAACCTCAAGACATTCACATTAAATTTCTTAAGAATTCCTGATAACTCCAAAAAATCCTCTGCGTTTAATGTGACGAGAATTATGTCTTGGTGCTATGAACGCAGGGTCGTCTTTATCGATTTCCAGGTCGGAAATTTAACTCTACGTACCAGGTTACGCATAAAAGCAATTCGATCTTTATTGATCTTGATTCAATTTACCAGTTTTTTCCTATTTATAGTTTGTGAAAATTAAACAAAAATGTATAACACATATACGCACTAATACTAATTTTTCTCATTTGATTTATCCGGCTTCATGGGAGGTATCTCGTATATAGTATTTTTGTGGAATTGTGGTTTATATACTTAGAAATTTCCAGGCGGGTTACTGGGAGGTGGGCCTGTTTAGTCATATCGTCTGGGTTCTCATAAATCCTGCCAGTATTTGAAGGGTCATTGCTTGAGAAGGCCAATTTAATATCTTGTTCGGCAGGCCACCGAGACGATTCCAGTGGGTGTCTGATAGTGCAGATGGCTTATGCCAGCCATCTATTGGCCAGTTACCTTTCTTTGTGCTTTGAGTATCTTGATCACGCCGTACCGTAACCTTTCTAACCAGGAATAACTTGAACGGGCAAAAAATGTTGAAATCTGACGGAAAACAATTCAATGGATAGACCTTTCTAATTCTTCTTTACTGACTTGAGCTCACGAAACCAGTGTGGGGGAGATCTAATTTCCATTTATGCTATCATAATCTCTGTCCGCATGTAAATGTTGTTGCAACACCTTTCCTTAGAATATACTATAATGCGACAGTCGATATTTTGTAATTTCAAATAAATTATCCGTGCTAATGTATACTGGTTCCAGCAAATGTAAGAACTAAGGCGATTATTGATGTCTCCTTATTAATAGAGCAGCCCGTAACCATAGAAATTCCGGCCTGACGACTGGCGGGCACGAGCAAGTCAGCCGGGGAATGGTAGCATGAACCTTATCGGGTCTAAAAGGGACACAACCATCACCCAATTTCATATGAAGCCTCGAATTTTGTCTAATTATGCAGTGGCACTTAGTGTCCAATGTGTAGTGACGGAATGAGAGAAAACGTGTCAGACACGAAGAGCAAGTTTCGGCTGCTTAAGGAAACTTTGGCCACTGGTATCTGGGCATCCTTGGTTGGCATACTATCTAGGAGAAGGAAAACTCTGAATACAAACTATCCTCACTAGGAATAGGTGACCTAATGTTCTTTTACAGTCCGAATATAACCATAAACCGTACTAATTACAATATTCGCTGCTCAGGGTTATATGTCAGTGAAACGTTAGTCACTTTTGGCTTTGCATGATGACGCCGAGCGGCAGTCTGGCTCTTTTACGCACTTTCGACTCCAGCAGTCTATTGTGTTGGAAACATTGAGTTTAGTTTATTAAATTAGCTTTTAGTCTACAACCAACTAGTGACTGTTCCACTCTACTTCATATTGAATTCATTGTTGCTCGGTGGTCCATACCAATTTAACAAATCTCCTACATGTAGATCTTTTGTTTGTGTGTAGGCAAAAGGTCATGCTATACGTCATCGTGTTACTGCGATGTCTGGTCAGTATTGCTCATCGTCAGCATCACCACCTACAGGTATGCATCCCTGTATAACAAATCATTACTTCACCAACGCATTACCACGATAAAATGAAGGATAAAACAGATACCAATAATCTATTTAAGACGGAAGAGTAATGTGATGGCGGATTTAATTTAATACTATGAAAATTGCTTGCACAGTGCTCTCCGAAGACATTACCGGTGTAACAGCTTATATTCGAAATGCTTGTTGCTATGGCCTATTCAGTAGGCGACGCATTCTATAACGAGACGCCTAAAGAAAACCCATCTAGGTTGGTGCTCCAAGGGAGTCAGCTGAAGCCAAGATCACTTAGAGGGATCTAGCCTCGATGGGAATACGTGCCTACCCAACACAGGAACGAGGCCAGTTAGACTTCCACACAACACATACAATTGGCGCAGTAACCAGCGATGTAGGATGTCATCGGCAATACAACTTCCTCGAGGTTTTCACTTTATTCATTAAAAATAACCTCATCTCGCAGTTAGTTCAGTTAACGATCAACAAGTTAGGCCTACTAAGGGTATACGTTGAGACCACCTACTGAGAACGATTCGATGCCACATCACGCAAGTCTGACTAGTAAATGTGAGCGTGAACTACATGCTAGACGTCGAACCGATCCTATATTATTCAACTTGGTTGCAACTGAATTCTGTTGATTTCGTCCACTCCCACTAGTTAATTGCACCTATCCAGTGCTGACTGCGATCATTTCTGCTTAATTATTTTTATGCGCCATTCTTTAGCTCAAGTTCAGCTACCGTTGAATGTTCTACAACACCTGCAAAATCAGTTCCTATTGAATGCCGCGGCCGCGGCCGCTGCTGCGGCTCAAGTCAATTCAGCATCTCAACTGGCGACAAATAGAACTGGTGTCAACCATCAGTCGAGGGGGCAATTGGTGAGTGGGCAGACGCCTTCGACTGCCATGAGCACTGGTTCTCAGTCCGGTCTAACAACTAGTGCCTCGAATATAGCATTGATCAATCAGCACCCGAGTAATGTGGCCAGCACTTCAGGTGTTGGCGCACAAAACTCAGCTGTCCTTCATTTAGGATTAGCGAATAACCTAGCCGGAGTCAACACGTCACACGCGTCGCTGAACAGTGTTCAGTTAAGCATGGCACAACAACAACAACAGCAACAACAGCAGGCTCTGCTCAAGGTAAACGTTTTTGTTGCAGTTTAAAGCCAGACAAACCAAATACTGGGTGCCTTTTGTGGCCTATTTCTGCCCGAAACGTTATCTCACACAATTGTGCACGTGCTGAATAATGTTTTATTTGAATATATATACCAGTTGACATGGAAAGATTTCACTCTGAGAAACCGTGATTTTACCTGAATTCCTGAATGACCTTTTTTACAATTGCTATCATATCTTTTTTCATATATATATATATATATTTCAACTCAGATAACAGTGGAAGTTTGTTTCGTTTAATTAATCATTTTCAACTGTCTGTGTTTGTTTAAGCGAGCTCAAGTGAGCCATTTATTTTGATCAAAGTGTGTATGCGGTACATTCTGACGCTACATAATTAAACGAACATTTGTTGCGCGAGCGGTGATAACATTTACTATAAGCAAGGTTGCAATCCTGATGTAAGCACCTGACCCATTAATTACTCACATATGTCAGTGTTAACTATGTATTGTATAGTGTAGAAAAGGCAATTCATCCAGTAGACCGGTTTCTTCCCTGTTGGGAACTCATCATGTACTGGCCAGAATATGCCGCGGACAGGGCTGGAATCTGGGCACGTCTGCTTCGGAATCTGGTGCGGCAAGGTGGCTCACTGGTTAGAGCACCAGATTCCGAAGCAGACGTGCCTAGGTTCGAGTCCTGTCCGCGGCAAATTCTGGCCATTACATGATGAGTTACCAATAAGGACGAAACCGGTCTACTGGATGAATTGCCTTTTCTACATATGTAAGTAATTAATGGGTCAGGTGTTTATATCAAGACCGCAACCTTGATTATAATAATTGTTATCACCACCCGCGCAACCAATGTTCGTTTAATTATATAAATGTTCATTTCAATACCACTTCCCCATGTAGTGTGGTGTCTGTTCAGTAATGACAGATTGAGGATGGTTAGTTGGAACTTTGGGTATAAAAGGATGCCATATGAGCTCCACCTAAAGGAAAAATAGACTAACCAAAATACATTAGGTGGTATATAGCTGAAAATTGTGTGTAGTGTAGTGTGCGGCAGGATGGCTCAGTGGTTAGAGCACCAGATTCCGAAGCAGACGTGCTCAGGTTAGAGCCATGCCCGCGGCAAATTCTAGCCAGTACGTGATGAGTTCCCAATAAGGATGAAACCGGTCTACTGGATAATGTTCCGTTTTTACACTATAAATTTGTTAGTTTATTCTGACGCTAGACGTATCGAAAACGGTCATTGTTGCTAATTTTGTTACCTAGCAAAAGATTGTGATAAACGGCACCCTGCTGTTAGTCGTCAAGATTTTCGGGTACCAAGAATCTCTGATGACACAAACCGGATCGGCTTCTGCGGAGATTTCTAGACGTATTAGCCTTGCTGCGGCTGCCTTTAGAAAGTTTTATTATGGTCACAATTCACTAATTTACTTAACTATCAAGGCAAGTTCGACTCAAAAGAACGAAATATAACTCTATATATATATATATATATATATATATATATATATATATATATATATATATATATATCTGAATAGTCTCCACGACACTCTTTCTATAAGCCATTCTAAATGACCAGAACCAATTAAATAAAAGTACACATTACAGAAATACAGTCCATAATACAAAGTTCGAATAATAAAATCTAATTAACCTATTTACAGTTTATATCATGATAGTCAAAATAAAGTACAATTCTACATTTATTCAGTAGCTTTTAAAAATGTAATGAGGTAGTTTATGTGATTCAATATGATTCAATAAGCACAATTAATCTACATAAAATAAAAGGTCATACCGGATAAATAATTACCGTTACAGCGCAACTTTCCTCCAACGCTATCTGTGTAGTCTTAATTTATTGCTTTATTAATTCAAGTTTACAATTGTGTACACAATTTATCTCATAGTTCAAACAGGAAAACATGTCATGGGTTTCGTTCATGGGTTGTCGCTTTACATTATCAGTTTCGAAAAGATCCGGTTGATTCCCATTTCCATGTACGCATCGAGTTTGTATTCTTTTGAGCTGTGTGCGGATTTGTCCCTTTCTTTCGAAGGCTTCAACATCTTTCATACTAACCACATTTCGAAACGTAGCCAGTCAACAAAGATTAGATCGTACCTCATTTCCAATGGTTAGTATGAATGATGTTGAAGCCTTCGAAAGAAAGGAACAAATCAGTCGGATCTTGTTCGTGTTTTCTCGCCTTCTGTATGAGAGGAGTTAGTCTGGCCTAAAGAAAGACCTTTCCCGAAAGGCACACTAACCAGGTCGCAAATACTTCCGTGCAAAATGTAAACCATTAGATTTCTAATACTTTGCAGCGACGGAAACTCAGCGTACTTTTCGTTTTCACTGCACACTTTCCTACATTATGTGTTCAACTGTTTTGTACGTGTTTGTGCTGATTATAACTTTTACTTGTTCTGATTTAGGCGTACATGTCCGTTTTACATTAATATTGCCATTGCATTGATTAATTAAATGATTTTTTCTTCACCCCTTTTGCTTAACAATAATTAAATACACTATTTTTGTTTTCGGGATTTCAACTGTTCAGTCAATTCTTCTTCAAGCTGCGGCTCAGCAGAATAACTTGCTTCGCCAACAACATCAACAGCAGGTTCAAGCTCAGGCTGTTCAGTCTCATCTTTCGGCATCACAGCAGCAACAACAGCAACCGGTTCAAGCTCAAACGCAACACCAGATACAACTAAATCCTGCGCAACAACTTCAATTAACACAGCTTTTACACTTGGCTTCTGTCGCGGCGAACGTTTCAACTGGAACAGCCGCTGCTCCTGTCCCTGCCACCAGTACAAGTACTGCTTCTATTTCATCATCTGTTTCTCCTGTCCCCTCTTCTTCTTCTTCGTCGCCTGGGTCTGTCAGTCTTGCCACGTCGTCCGGAGGTGGAATTGACTTGACTGGGTCCACAACTGTGAACAACTCGTCCATTACCAAACAGCAGCTTGCTGAATTACAAAGTAGGCTGCAGGCTGCTCAAGCTGGACAATCACAACAACAGGTCAACCAAATCGCAGGTGCTGGTATCAATTTAGCCTGGCAAAACGCCGCTACGGGTACGTGTAAACTTCAATGACTTCTTGAATCTCCGCTGTTTGGGCTAAGATTCCACATTAACTCACAGTGCATGCGTGACGTGTACATATAACTCAAACTTCGAATCTAGCACTCGCCTAGGAACAAAATTAGAATCGCGCGTACTTCTGTCATGAATTAACACTTCCGTAGCATCTATTCGAGCTTGCGTCAGAGCTGCAACGAACATTTTTTACTTTAATAGTCGGTACAAGTAAATGAAATCATGCTTGCGTTTTGTGTCAGTGTAGCTTGGTAGAGTGTATGCGAGATTATTAGAGGTGAGAGCCGCCTATCTAATTTTGCTTTCCGTATATATGTAATACGGTTTGATCCTCGAAAGTCAGTTTGCCGTCGTACACTGATGATGATCATGGAAGGTCGAAACGCGTCAGTGCGTTGCGGCTGGCAGTAGTTTCGTTATGTTGTTCGACGACTGGTTAAATCCAATGGGATTGGTGTTTACTTGAAGCTCGAAAACTTGATTTAAAGAATTGTTACCACCACCCGCGCAATCAATTAATGTTTAATTAGTAGAGTGGCTGTCTGTGTACATCGTTGTATGTATTTAAACGATTATTTTTTCTCAGTGTTTACTTGGCTTTTAGTTAGATGTATATTTTGTGCGCTAATTAATTGGTTTCGAAAAGGAACTATTTAGTTACACATTTTGAGAGCTACTGATGTAATGTTGACTCATAATTTATTTTGAACACCAATGATATTAACTGTATAATTTTTACTATCTGAACTTTGTACTATAGGTATATGGAGTGTTTATTTTTCTTAAGCGATATTTCTATTGTTTGCTTACTAAGCTTGGCGTAGAATGAAACCGGAAATCACGTTGAGATTGTTTGTTAATTTCTTGTAATAACTTTCGGCGTACATGACAAAAAAATTTTAAGTTGAGTTGTGATGCTCAAATTTTCCAAGAGTGGAAAATCTAGACCAAACGTCATTTTCAGACAAGTGAGAATCCATCAGTCGAGGCCAATAATCGGAGCACCTGGAAATGTAAAAGATGCAAGGTTTTACTGATTTGCGAGTGCTATTAATTGTCCCGCACAAGAATAATGCCGTGCCATCCAAAATGATAAAAGTTTAGCCGTTTTATTCGAAAAGCGTGTTGAATAACTTTCTAAAGAGTTGTGCAGTACGGCCTTATAAGCCACCGATGTTTCTCTAGTTCTCAGTGTCTACATCCAAAAAATATCATTTTGAATGGGTCATCGGGATTATGGCAGTCGTTCGAGCCGGAGTGGATGACAGATGTGGGCCTGCAATATCTAAAAGTACCTCGTTATTATGTGATTTGTTCTTTTAGATGTGAATCTAAGTTAATTTTTATTGCTTCTAATTATATTTTTCCAATCTTGCACTTCTCTGTGGTGCATGCCTTGTTGAAGTTTGTGGTGGATTTGTAGATATCTGTTCCTCTGTAACAGTGGCTACTTCAGAGTATATTGTCGGAGTTGCAACTCTAGCCTTGACACATTCTATTGTATTGTATTTCCACAAGGCGTTTAATTGTTCTAAATCGCTTTCCTTTTTTTCTAGATTTATTGCCACTCAGAATAGATCTTGCTTTAGCGAACGAATGTCTGGAGCTGGTAGAAACGCCTGCTGTAGAAGTTTAATTAACACACGAAACGCATTACCATAGACCGCTCTGAGGTAAAATAATTTTAATACAAATGATAGCTAGTGTAAGTGTAATCTATAGATAACTGTGCGAACAACACCTCTGCACAAGACAGCATCATTATCCAAATAAGTATTTATTATACGACAAATTATGAAATTTTCAACTCTCATTATATCGTCCAACAAACTAGATCTATTAGAGAAATTTATGCCAGACAGAGAAAGAGATAGAGGGGGGTATGAACACCATAAAATGACTAAACTTAGGCTTAGGCTGTGTTGAATGAAGCTTGAGTCGGGTCTTTGACTTGAACCCTATCATTATTCGCTTTTGCCGCAACATTTACCTAGAATCTGATGATGGATATGTGCTTCTTAATCAAAGGAACAGCTTGAGATATTTCTCCATTGACGAATGAGAAGTTATTCGAATGCTGCGGGTATTGTTTTATTAATCATGTACATATAATTACTATTATGCGCGCCTTTTATGAAATCGGAGTACATTGTGTGAAATATTATTTATTATCTGCATGTACATTCTATGGCAGTCTAATACAGTGCTTTAAACAATCATTGATTGCGCGGCTTGTGGTCGCAATTCTCTAAATCAAGTTTGCGAGCTTGAACTGTTTATTACGTGTGACCGACGGTAGTTTTGCTATGTTCGACGACTGGTTTAATACAACGGGATTGGTGTTTATTTCAATCTCGCGAACTTGATATAAAGTCTAATTTAGTAACTTTCAACATCCGGTACACTGATCTTTGGTTGCATCCTCGTAATTGACCATCCATCTCCTTTTTCATTAAAGAGGCTGTGTGAACGTTTTTGGTCGAGCTGTTATCCGTCACAACATTGGATAAATTGTTACTTTGTATTACTTAATACTTTATAAATTCTTCAACAGTGCGATATTGTTCCCAGATAACTCTATAACTATGAATACTGTTCAGTGGTTTATACTCTAGTGCTTCGATAGATTACTCTATGAAACGCTAAAATGTGGAAATCTGATGGCACGTTGTGGTTCTACTCATGTATTTACATTTTTTTAAAATTTAAATCAAGGTTGCGAGTTTGATACAAATATTGCCGCAGGATCGCGCAACGGATAGGGTCACTAACTTCGAGATAAACGGTCCCTAGTTCGAACCCCGTTCGCGAAAAAAATCTGGAAAGTACTTGAGGATATTCAAAATAAGAACGAAACTGGTTTACCAGATGAATTACATCTTCTTTATACAATGCATTGCTTAGTTGATCCTGAAATATATAATATATATAATGGGAATGGTGTATTTATCAGGCTCGCAAACTTCATTTAAATAATTCTCGTCACTAGTTGCGCGATCATTGCTTGTGTTATTAGTAAAGCCATGTTTGAATGTGTCTCCATTAAGTATGGCACGAATGTGTACATAAATTTGTGTCATTCGTTCATACTGCCTTTGGCATAACATCTTGTTCCTAGTGGAACTAACTAGTTACTAGGTGCGTCAGATCTAACATTTTAAACTCGTCCTTAATTCTTTAAACTTAACCTTGATTACGTGTCACGTGAAACGGTTTGAACGACTCAATAAACGCGGCTGCAGCTCAACAAACGCAACTTAGTCAACTGCAGTTAAGTCAATTGGTAAACAATTTATTGAGAAATTCTGCCGTGGCCACTCAATCATCGCAGCACGTCAATCCTCAACAAACAAATCAAACCCAGCATTCGTATCCGGCCAACTCTGCAGCAGTTTTCCAGACTACTGGGAATCCCGCCAATGTAACTGCTTTCAGGCTGCATCCGCAACAAGCGACAAGTAGACTAAGTACCGGTAAGTTTTATTTTCACTAATTCAAGCATTGACTATGCTGGACTGCTACTTTACGATTGTGTAAAAGAAGACTTGGTAGGTAGGTAGGACGGTCTGGCTCTTTTGCTTGTCTTATTATGTGACTCATACAAAAGTCAAATTGACTAATGTTAGGATGTAAGTAACTTCAACTGTTTTATGCTATGTTAAAGTCTGCCCGCCTTGTTTCTTACGCCAATCTAGTGCTGGATAGGAGAACAGGGCTCTACTGGACAATCGAAATTAGGGCATACGCAAAACGTAACCAAGCCAACGTATTTGATGGTGCCTTATTTGTTTTTCTAACGTCTACGGATGTCAACGTTAGTTATTTGTATGCCAAGTTTAACTAGCATATAGTAAGACTGCGCGTCATCATCATCATTTCCAGCCACATAAAAGTCAAGTGACTAATGTTTCACTGCCATATAACCATAAGGAGTGGAAAAAAAGTATATAAGTGAATTTAGATAAATTATTATTGAGATTTACGAGAGAGAGAGAGGGGTAGAGAGAGAAGGAAAACCTTGCTACTATGAGTAAATTTATCAGGATAACTCACAGAAATGAGGCAAACTAAACCTCTCCACAACACCATTATGGCCAAGTTAGCATTCGGACAAGGCGACATCAGCAACTGCGCGTACAGATGCATTGTAAACACGACCTTTAAGGCAGAGTGAAATATTCGCGTTTCTCCATAATTAACGAAGGTTCGAGGAAGCGACTCTAGCTTTCGCGATTCGTAATCTCACCTCGTCGGACAAATTGCCTAAGCTATTGATAGAGCTCCCAAGATATATAAACCTGGTAACTATGTCTAGATCTTCATTCTGCAGTCGCAACATTGGAGTGAGTGGTGGGTGATCCTGCAACGGTATCTTACATTGAGGGGGTGCGAATTTCATACCGAAAGACGGAACAGCGTCTGTTTATCTTTTCAAGTTGGCCTGGGCAGCGTCCTGATTGTCGAATAATAGTACGATATGGTCCTCATAGTCAAGATAGATTAGTTTACCATCCGGGAGAACTTCAACACCTGCATCCTGAATGTGTGGAAGAGTGCTATTCATAATAGCATCGATTACAAAATTAAACGAAATGGGGAAAAGTGGAAAATCTTGATGAACACCACTGCTGCTTGTAAAGTTATGCGTTAATTCGTTGTAGACCTTAACGCGAGCAGAAGTATTTGTGCAGAGAGCACGTATAATATTGAAAAATTTCCCGAGAAATCATGGAATAAAAAATTGCGATCCACCGAGTCAAATGCACCCTTGAAGTCTAGAAAGACGGCTATTGTGGGATAGTGATACAAATGTCGTTGTTCAAGAACATTTCTCAACGTAAAAATATTATCTATACAACTTCATTTTGAGCGGAATCCGGCCTGTTCTTCTCCTGTATGTGATTCACGTGAAGCGCTATGACGACGTAGGATAATCGAAGCAAATAACCTAGATTCCACTGGAGTAAAGTTCATACCACGATGGTTATCGCACGAATTAAAATTTTTTAGAAGATAGAAATGGTGGTCAACTCATTCTATTCAAGTGGTACGGTTTCCTCACTCCATATAGTCAACGCTCCAGAAATTATATCGCCACCATCCTTAAATAATCCTGGAAGCAAATCATCGGGGCCTGCAGCCTTTCGGTGTTTAAGATGTAGGACTGCATCGCGTACTTATAACTCTGATGGTTCATCAAGACTAACATTCCGCATATGATGCAGACATTCTTTCGGAAATCGGAACTGACGCGGGTTCCCAAGAAAATTAATCTTTGAAGTGTTCAGCCCACCTAGCAAGGCGACTTATTTTATCGGTTATTATAGGGTTGTTTCTATCATTCATAGTTTCACTAACTTTTAATTTTCTCGGACCTGTTGCGCTAATAAGTTGGAACAAACAGCGACTATTACCTGACGCGAACGCTTCAGCCTTTCCTGTCCAAAAGTTTTCGAGACCGTCTTTTAGATTGCGCTTGGGTTGGCGCCTTAAATTGCGACGAGTATTATTACGAGCCGAGCAAGGTGGAATTCGGCGCCTTGTTTCGAGTATCTCCAAAGATTTTACAGAGAGCCAACGATTATTTCTACGGGGACCTGCAATGCCACATACAGTAGTACCTGAATTGTGCATAGTGGAACTTATCATGGACCAAAGTATATTCGGATTTTCGCCATCAAGACCAGTTAGCTTAGACTTCAGAATATCTTCATATTTCTGTCGGAAGGACGGTTGCACGCGTTTGCCTACATCGTTTTGCGGTTTATTCTTATTTATTTTCCCGGAAAATTTCAGTGCAAATCTACAACGGATAAGTGAGTGGCCCGAGTCGACAATTGTTCCAAAAAGAACGACAATCCTGGATGCAACCACGCTATCTATAACTAATTGCTGCATGATCTATTTGAGTTCACCGTTGTCCGGGTGCTGGAGGACGCCATGTAGCGCAACGTGTACCACTACGCCTGAAGTTTGTACTACTTAAGTATAATCTATGTCCCGCTCAGTTATCCAAAAGCCGTTCACCATTATCGTTGCGCGTTGAGCTTAAAGTGCATCTTCCACCCAAATGAAATTCTGCGTTATATAAGCGCCCAACTTGAGCATTCATGTCATGACGACTTTGTCCCTTTTTTTGACCCGGCAAAGTATATGCTACCATTTCCGGGTTGACTAGCTGGGGCCCGCCGGTCGTCAGACCGGCATTTCTTTGTAATCAGAGCCATTGTGCATTCACACAACAGAAGGAAGCAAATGAATTTCAAGAGAAATGGAAACTGTATTGTATGATGCGGAGCCAGTAATGATGGAGACCGTATGGGCAACATTGATCCAGGCAGTGATCAACGCCTGCTGAATCACAACTAACTGCTACATCATCCTAAAGCCATCTACTTATGATTTGGCATCTATTGTGTGATTGTTCACAGAGGGCATGTTAGGCTTTTAATATGGCGATATGTAATACGTGAATTGATCTCGTTCGAACAAAAGTACATAAAAATATTTAGACATTCTAGTCCACAACGTTCGAATAGAAAAAAATACTAACGCAATTTCCTCCTACGCTATGAACTATAACCAATTAGGTGGGTAGTGGTTCAGTTAGACACAATGACTGACTGGTTAAATCGGCATGCAGTAGTTAAGATGCCTACCTGACTGAGTGTTGATTATTTCTATTTAAACGACCAGAGTTTAAATGTGTTTGTTTTATATATATATATATATATATATATATATATATATATATTGTGTGCTCATAGATTGGTCTCGCAATCAAACTATCCTGTTTTATTTTTCTGTTAGCTATTGGGTTAATGTATATTTCTATATTTTAAATAATCTACATTGAAAGCGGTATAAACTTTTAATTATAATTTACTATTGAAACTTAACTATAGGCATATGGTATATGTACTTTTATTTAAACGATTTCTCTATTATTTGTTAACCTAGATTTTCGTAGAATTGAAAAAGAAAGTCGCGTAGAGCTGTTGTTTTCATGTTTAATTTATAATTGCCCTTATTAATATATAAAGAAGCAATGCTTGGTAGAGGAACTTTTATATATATATATATATATATATATATATATATATATATATATATAATGCATACAGATATTATTATACTGTTTGTTGTGAGATCTAATATATATATATATGCAATTGGTGTTGTGCACCTAGTAAATAGATCGGTTCAAATATGACTAGAAGAAGAAGCCAAGGCCAGCACGAACGGAAAGCATAATTTCGTGCACATTCGTTTCATGTTTTCTGACGACTCATCAGTTTGAGCCGGTATTATTCCCTATATCCACTATATATTTTTGTGTGTAATATGGGAAATTAGGACGTTACATAAATAGGATGATAATGATAACTTACCGGACAGTCAGTGCTGTCTACCTGAGTTGCTATACAGGTCAATTGATCGACATCTGTTGAACCACCGCAGAGTGCTCAGTCATACTATAGCCATCTTGTTCATATAACCCGACTTCCATCATGTAGTTTAATTTCCGTCCACCGTCGGTATAGTTTTATTCGACTAGAACGACTACATTGCAGTTTCCATGACGATATCAGGACAAGCAAGATTTTGAAACAATAATGACAAAACTTTGTTGGCTTATATAAATGTACACAAATAATACATACACATATATATATATATATATATATATATATACTACAGAATACAGTTCTTAAATAATTATTCTAATATGCTTTTAATTATTTCAATCTACGTAACTCGTGATTTATTAGAAAAAATCATCTACATATAAATGCAGAAAATTCACACAGAAGAATCTTAACTAAACTGTGTCTAACATAATCATCCTCTGTTGCTTTTCTGGTAATGTGGGTGGTCCGAATTAAATCATGAATTGATGAAACCACACAAAAAATATATCCATGTTAGTTGCTGATAATTTAATCAGGCAGTTAGTGACAAGTGTATGCATTACCATAATGATTACTACACAGTCATTCAGTGTTTTCATAATTAAGCAAGGCAGTTGTCGCTGCCTAGATGCATTGCTGCACCTTCCACTCTGCAGAGACCGTTGATATACCGTAGAGTGCAGCCAGAGCCAGTCCACGACTTACGCCTCATGGCATTCCTCTGTAGCCAGCCTAATAAAAGCAGCTCTTGTTAGGCGGGTAATTAGCTTCTCAGAAGAGTACGAAATGTCTAACCGCCTGAGTTGTGCTGGTAGTTTATTTAAGCAAAGTATTTAACCATGTCTGGCATCCACTTCAAATAATTTTTTTTATAAACCGATGGTTCACTTATTTATTTAACCCTGTGGCAGGGTGGCTCAGTCGTTAGAGAACCAGATTCCGATGCAGACGTGCCCAGGTTCGAGCCCTGTCCGCGGAAAATTCTGACCAGTACGTGATGAGTTCCCGTTAAGGACGAAACCGGTCTACTGGATGAATTGCCTTTTCTAGACTATAAAATTCTCAGTTTATACTGGCATATGTAAGTAATTAATGGGTCAGGTGCTTATATCAAGATCACAAACTTGATTATAATAATTGTTATCACCGCCCGCGCAACCAATGTTCGTTTAATTATATAAATGTTCATTTCAATACCACTTCCCCATGTAGTGTGGTGTCTGTTCAATAATGACAGATTGTGGATGGTCAGTTGGAACTTTAGGGCTAAATGGATGCCCTCTGAGCTCCACCTAAAGGAAAAATAGACTAACCAAGTTACATTCGGTGGTATATAACTGAAAATTGTGTGTAGTGTAGTCTGCGGCTGGGTGGCTCAGTAGTTCGAGCACCAGATACCAAAGCAGACGTGCCCAGGTTCGAGCCCTGTCCGATGCTAATTCTGGCCAGTACATGAGTTCCCAATAAGGACGAAACCAGTCTACTGGATGAATCGTCTTCTCCACACTATACTATTCCTACTTTCATGCTGACTGACATATCCCCCTTGCCCCATTTGAATTATTTTTTAGTCAGGTGCGCAATACCTAATACACTATTATATAGATAGTACACAACAATCCAGACCTTACTGATCGCAATTTCGTGTGGGGTTTTGGATAGCCATGTTGTAATATCAACGCACGAGCATTTTTTGGTGTTACAATTCTAGACATATATTATTATAATCAAGGTTGTGGTCTTGATATAAGCACCTGACACATTAATTACTTACATTTTGTCAGGATGAACTAAGAATTATGTAGTGTAGAAAAGACAATTCATCCAGTAGACCGGTTTCTTCCTTATTGGGGGCTCATAATGTACTGGCCAGAAATTGCCGCGGACAGGGCTCGAACCCCGCGCAACCGATGTTCGTTTAAGTCTAGACAATGTCTATTTACTGAGTAAGCCTCGAAGTTCTCGAAAACACGTGCACAGCGGACTTCTGGCCGTCTTGGTTTGTCGCCCAGTGGTATACTGTGAAAGCATTTGTTTTTCAAATCCCGACTCCACTGGAGCTCATGTCGCGGAACTCATCAATATAATTGCTCCATTATCTTATAGCCGACTCATTCTTATAGCAAGACTTACTTTACTTACTTTACTGCGGCTGACTCCTTTTGGAGGATAAGCCGGCTCCATTGATTTCATGGGTTTTTTTTGGAATTTGGTACAAGTGGTGTCCCCTCACCACTCGGCTTTTTAATCGAGGACGCACCTCTAGCCTTTGCACATCCAAGCGCAGTCTGCAAGGCAGCAGTAAGTTGCATGGTTGCCGTTGGCTGTTGAGAGCTCATTCGCCATTCGGAAGTACGGGGTACTGTCCAGGAGTCCATGTAATCCTGTGGCTGTTGAACCCTTTTGTGGCGAGGAACACACGCCGAGTCATGGTGCCGTCGTCGGGCTCATGTGGTATTTTATAGGAGATCCGATTGCCAGTCGGAAATCCACCACGCCCTGGTGTAGGCTTATTCCTTCTACCGTCAGTACAGAATAGCTGCTTCCCAGTTTCAATGATAATGATTACAGACGGCCACGTCTGTTTCTACGACTGTAATTCATGAATTCATTTTGTTATACAGAATGAGTGGTTCTCATAAATGTACGCAAATTATATGCATACTAGACAAGAAAGTTAAACATAGAAGCTAAATGAATAGCTCCTAACCTAACTATCTCCTTAAGGGAACGTGGTTATCTTCGTTTCATGAATTAATTACAAATGTAAAACAAAAAATATCTTATCAATAGGTTAACACAGTAAAGACATAAATAATCACATGATTATGATGATTTAACCATGCAGTCAGTCATTCAGCTCTGTCTTACTGCACCATTGCACTCTAATCTCCCTTTTTGTATCGAATGATATTCTATGCGGCTCGCCAATTTCGCCTATGTTATTTCTTGTCCATAGATAATTCAAGCACATGTTTGTTTTTAATAAAATTCTAGGAGTCGGCGGGACCACTAGCTTTCTTATTGGTCAGCAGCAGCATCAACAAACCAATTCCAGCACTACCACGGTGACAAGTTTGACCAGTCCTGTGGTGGCTTCGACACAAGGTGTACTTCAGCAACTCGGTCTATTGATTCCTGGTGCCACTGGTATGTTAGCCCTCACTATTAATTAATTTGCTTTTAACAATTACTGTTGGTTGCACTCTAGTGTCGATTCGATCTCAGCCGGATACGTACTGCGCTTTCGTGCCACGTTAGAGTACTTCAATTCAGTTATGTTGTCGAGTTTATAAGACTTATCCAGGTTTTTTTGGCTTTACCTTGCGTATCTTATTCTGTTGATATTGTTTTATTCTTCTGTCTATCGAATCAGTGATTTATCTTGTTTACTATGCTCATAGATACAGCCTAAAGCTAAAAACATTGCCTGGTGTTTGACCGGCGGGTACTAGGCTTTAGGGCCGACAGTGTTGTCATGAGCCATATTCATAAATTTGTATTCTTCTGTCGATCGCACCATTAGCCATTCCTCACTTAATGAAAGGTAGCTTACCAGAAAAGCGATTGGAAACAGTACCTCTTCATTAACGCAGCATTTTCTATTTGTTTATCAGTGTCAGTCCCGATCTCCGAGAGTATGCCTGTATCAACAGTGTGGAACGTTAATCTAAAACAACCACTCGGGTTAGAATTAGGAATGTAATCCTAGCTCATAAACGTCGGTTTACAGAATGGAGTTCACATGCGCATCACAGTTCTTGAGCAGAAACCCTGCGCGATATGGCGTCAAGTTGAGCGTAGAGGCGAATTTGTTGCAGATTTCTAACAGAATCATCTTCGTAACATTCTTAGCTTTGTAGGGCAGATTTAGCTGCGATGTTTGGTTTTTTTATGACGTGATACCTTGAAACCCACCAGGAAGCTGTAGTGTCGATGTAGCCACGCTTCAAAGCTGACTTGACCATACTGGTGTTGTGTGGTGGTTTAGTTTAGACCCCAACCCCTTATGAATCACTCTCCCTTAATAATGAAGCATGAGTTGCCAACGACGTTTGTAGTACTGTCCATGTTGCCGATGATTAACACAGCAAACGTCTTCCTCTTAATCGCACAACTTAATCCTAACTGTCTTTGGCACTTCTCGAATAGCGCAATAGAGATATCCTAGTTTTCAGGTCATAAGACCCCAGGCATACTGTATTCGAAGATATGGGATTTGTTATTTACGTTGTGTGTTTTGGTATTTACTTCTGAACAAACGCTTTTTCTGTGCTTTTTAGGTCAACAGCAGTCAGTGGTAGCGGCTGCCGTGTCGGCTCTGCAAAATGGCGTTGTTAGTGGTAACATTAGCTCCAATGGGGTAGCCGGTAACATTCTTGCGGGCTTGCACCAACAGGTGGGGGTGGCCGGTTCAGGCACAGTGAACGCACAGCACAACGCGGGTGGTGCGGCGAATCAAGTCATTACCTGTAGCACCGGATCCCCGTCAAATAGTGCTGTTGCTGCTCTGAATGTCGCTAACGCACTCCGCCAACAGCCGCAGTCACAGCAAAAAAAGCACAACCAACACGTAAGATGTGTTAATTGTGTTCTACCCTTGTCTCGTAATTTTTGCTTCGTAAACTACTTGCAAATTGGTAAACTCTGTGCAAAGATGTAACCAGAAAAATTTAGGACCGCTCCTCTTGCTCACCACAATTTTTTCTAAGGTCACTCGCGGTATCACCTTTGATGCAGAACCGAAAAAACATATATACATACACACATGCATGTACACATCTGCATACTGGGATTCATACTTACAAAGTATCAATATATATATATGCATACATATTGTTGACTTCACCTGTGTTGGTCGAGTCATTTATACGCATTCCATCATGATTAATTAAAAATGTGTCGTCCAGCCGAGACTTAATTATCTCTAACTCCGCAGTCAATGTGTTCATTTGTGCAGACAATACTTTTGCAATATATAACAGTTAAATACTGTTTGTTGCGGAGAATTAATATATACAGTATGTACGGTGTTGCAGAGCCCTAGTAAAAAATTAGTTCAGTTGTGACCAGAAGGATAAACCAAAGAGAGCATGAACGGAAAGTATAATCTCATGCACATTCGTTTTGTGCTTACTGGCGACTCATCAGTAGGAGCCGGTATTACGCCCTTTAACCACTATATATTTTGGTGAGGAATGTGGGATAATAGGACGGTACGATCTCCTAGACGAATGTGTAAACCTGCAGTAGTGAAGCTAACATCATATAAAGTCTACGACAATGCGACTTCAACGCTAACTCACACTATATAATATATATACCGAGTCTGTAAAGGATACTAACACTATGGCTATTGTGTTAGTAACCGATACCAACATTATTGTACCGAAAAGGTACATGGTACTAACACTATGGTTTCCGAGTCGGTACATGATACCAACCTGATGGATATCAATTTATACTATAGTTCACCGAAATTGAGAATTACAATAATTTCTGAACACCTGCTACTCCAGTAAATCCATACATTCTGGCCTTGATCGATATCAGTTATCAAATACATACTTGACAACTCTTGCTAAGTTTTCATATCCGTCAGAAGCTATTTTATTTAACTCAACACGCTTTATTTTTTAAGTGATTATTTATAGTAATTTGCTTCTATCAAAGCGTGCCCATTTAGTAAAACAAAATACAAATATGCAGTATTTGATATTCAATTCGACGACTCGAAGGCTGCATCCGTCATTGTGCTGACTGCTTCATCTTACTTCGTGCACTTCTGCGAGGATTTTCTGTTTTATTCACGTCAGCCCTAGATAGGGCACTTGGAGCGTTCTCGGTCTCGAAGGCGACTATTTCTACACATACATACCAACGCACACACATCAATTTGCGTAAAGAATACGATTATTGTGCTTCTTAAACATTCATGTTTCGTGATTTCGCTAGGCGCCACCGGTTGCCACCCAGCCGATTGTGTAGCTGCACATCGGTTTTCTTACCTTTTATTTGCCATGAAATGTATAATTCGACATGTTTGAATTTTCAGATACTTTCGGGTCGCCATGCGTCGCAAGGCCAGCTGACTGCTGAGACTGCCATCGGTGGTTCATCTGCTGCCCATCATTTAATGTCTGGCTTAGCATCAACTCGTCACATTCAGGTGGCCAGCGGTAAGACCATTCTGTCAACAAGTGGTCAAGTGCAATGTGGGTCCGAAGCTATCATTTCAAATCTAAATCAATTAGGCGTTGGAACAACTCACCTACCCATCACGAATCAATTGCAGGCGCATCAGCAAACATTGACGTATCCAGTTATTGGCAACAGTACTGTGACTTTTGGAGGAGCATCCATTGTTCATTCTACGAGCGGAGCAACAGCTAATTCGGCACCAATTAGTGGTAGTACTTTGAGCCATAACAATAACAATCTCCTGCTTGGTCAGGCACCAAATGCTATGCAAAATTCTCAACAAAATCTGTCGTTAAGATCGGTTACTGTTGCAAATCCTTCTGATGGGCCGACTGGTGGTCGAGCGTTTAACGTGGATTTGGGAAGCTACGCGAAATGGGCATCAAGTAGGTTAATTCGACTCTTTTCTCACACTGTATGCTTTTTTTATCGATCCTTGCGTCTATGCCATCTCTGTGCTAGTGTGTTTGTGTTTAACCCGACTGAGAGGACGTCTGTGATTTGAATATCCGTTTTATTCACCAGACTTCACACATGGCTGATCATACTCCAGACAGTTATTCCTTGAAATTAGCAGCCATATTTTGCAAAGCAGACTACTTGTCAACCTTTGGTATTCATTCATTTTATCCTTTCTATTGTGGTATTGTCAATGCAAATTACCATTTCAGCATTCTCGGTGTAGTAGTGCAGCTATACAAAGCTGACCGTCTCGCTAAATAATCGTCATAGCAGTGCAGATATCCTGCCGACTGACTACTGTTAATTACCTTCATGCATTTTTTTGTGCTTTTATGTGTGTTGATTTGGGTCGCCCAGGTATTCATTAGCGTTATGAACTAGTTAGTTATATTTTCTGTTGAATTACTTAGCTAATGTGTATTTGTACAAACATTCGTCAGTACATTGAATCTTCGCGATTTGGCGTTCGCGGAGTCTCGCTTTGCACTATCAGTTTCGCAAAGATGCGATAGATCCCCATTTCAAAGTACGCATCGATTTTGTCTTCCTTTTTGCATCAATGTGGATTCGTCCCTTTCTTCCGAAGGATTCAACATCGTTCATACACCAACCACTGAAAATAAGGTACGATCTAATCTTCATTGACAGGCGACGTTTCGATATGTAGTTAGTATGAAAGATGTTGAAGCCTTCGTAAGAAAGGGATTAATCCTCGCCCCGCCAAAAAGAAGACAAAATCAATGCGTTCTTGGAAATGGAGATCAATCGGGACTTTACTTAACTGATAGTGCAAAGCGACAACCCGCGAACGCAAATCGCTGTATTACCTGGGAACGTCGTTGTCCATTTTAAATCGGGCGGTAATTATTCGGCCTTCGTTGAAATTTGTTTAAACAGTAAATTAATATCCCGTTTTTCAGTATGTTCATTTGATGACGCTTTGTTAAAGAACTACCCTAGTGATTGTTATTTATGTTTGTGTACGCGCCGGATGAAGCAATATGGACGAAACCGGTATACTGGATGAACTGCCTTATCTACACTATATAATGCGTTGTTTATACTGACAATTGTATGTACATAATGTGGCAGGCGTTTATGCCAAGATCGCAATCTTGATTAAAAGTATATAATAGGTCCGCCAAGAACTGATCTGATGATTCATCAATGAGAAAACCCGCCAGTACCACTAATAGGAGGATTGGTGTACGTTGGTGGACAGTTGATTACGTCCATCAGCAATTAATACGGTGATCTTCGTGATGATAGCAAACAAGGCTGACTAATCGAGATGATTAAGCAGGGAGGAGCGGCGGTTCAGATCTAGCTGCATGTTTCAGGCTATCAGTCTTCCGGGCCGATGAGAGTTAAGGTGTAGTAGTGCAACTAGACAGTGCCGACTGCATGTGTAAATCGTCGTACAGTAGTTAAAAGAGACGAAGCTGACTGACTGACTGACTGGTTGAGTAATCATTACAGTGTAATTTTTAATCTGCTCTTATATATATATATATATATATATATATATATATATATATTGATTCGGATCGCCCAGAAACTATTCAGTTATTTTTTATGTGAACTACTGGGATAATGTCTATGCTTGTGCTTTGCTTCTACTCTACCTTGCTCAAAGAGTTTTAAACTGTTTAACTACGTCTTCCTGGTTGAAATTTGCCTGTTTGTATATATTTGTACTTTTAATTTAATTTACTCATGACTAGGGCCATGTTATCATGGGTGGATAATTGCGTCAGGAATATTGTTGTTTAATGTTTAACTTTTGGCTACCATATTAAATGGTATTTCGTGTATTTTATTGTAAGCATATTTCGTTTACTGAAAATTGTCGCCAATCTTGTTTTGATATGTTCAATCTCGAAATCTTATTATGAAGTCCATTATTTGTTTGTCTTGATTTCTTCATGGGAACTGGAGCAATCGTTCTTGTTTTATTGAACTAACTGTCCCAAAGTTAGACTAGAATGGCCCTGAGATAGTTTGTATTTGTTGACCTTGAAAGATGTTCAGTCAAGATGGTCAAGATGAGGCGTGCTGTGGTTTAAATCTAGGTATACAACAAAACGTAGTAGCATGCTATACCGAGAGGAAGGTGTTGTATTGCAACTAGCCAAATCAACGTATAATGTTGCAGATACATAGCTGACTGATTGTCGATTTCCTAATTATCACATATATTTTCGTGCCATTGTGTTTATTGATTTTATCTCCCGAGTGGATATTAGCATTAGAAACTATTTAAGTATGTTTACTAAATATGTATGTACTTTTATTTCAAATTTACTCCTGAAAGGAATAAACAGATAACTGGTTAAAATGAACTGTACTGACAGTTGATGGAAATTGGTCTATTTTATATATCAGACTATATCGAGGATTCTGAAAATGGATGATGTAACCATATTTGATTCGTATGAATGATAACCTCAGCTAATACTTACACTGTCAAATTCTCCAATGTCGCGTTTTGCGTACGCGAAAATATGAAGCTGGCACTCTGCGATCAAATTTCAAAAAATACTGTCAAATTCTGTTCGTACCAACTGTATTGATACTTTTCTGTTGCCATAAAATTTTTCAATTATCTTACATAATTTTAAAAAACGCTGTTTACTCTACTATTAAAACCAGGTGTTCTTGGCCAGTGCTGTGTATACAAACGCCTTGGCCAAAACCAAGGTGCTAGAGAGTTGCGTAGTTTAATTCAAATGGTAAAGACACTGTGTCCTTTCGGTCTGATGGGTATCCAGTCTTCAACTCCTTTCTTGCAGCCTGCCCGTATTCTTCGGCGTGTTGAATTTGCTGTCGTGGCGCATCCCCTTTCAAACACACAAGGAGAATCTACCGGTGCCACCAAGGTTAGTTGACCAATAGCGTAGCATTATTTGCGCACAATGTTTCAGCAAGCATGTAAGTTCAATATACAGCTTTAATTACCACTCGGGGCAACCGAAGTTTGTGAAGCATGTTATGCCATTTCTTCATTCTAGCTGTTTCTAAAATCACTTTTTTTTATATAATCACTCCATTGCGGCTACCACGAAGCCAAATCCAATCGATATGTGCTTTGTAGCGTTAAATAAATCAGCAGTGTTACATGGATACAGATGTCCTATATTCGATGAAACTTCCGGTTTTGATTTACTGCGCAAGAATCATGTTCTTTAAGTTATGTGTAATGACTCAATGATAGCCGACCAAACACGAATGTCCCGCCTGTGCTACTGTCGGAATCTTTGTTCAGTGGCGTCGCAAAATCGGATGCTCTGAGAACTTATTCCACTCTAGTTTGGAATAGAAATCGCTCTCTCTCTCTCTCTCTCTCTCTCTCTCTCTCTCTCTCTCTCTCTCTCTCTCTCTCTCTCTCTCTCTCTCTCTCTCTCTCTCTCTCTCTCTCTCTCTCTCTCTCTCTCTCTCTCTCTCTCTCTCTCTCTCTCTCTCTCTCTCTCTCTCCATGCTGTTTAACGCACTTATTCTTATTAAATGCATTGGATTATAGCTGTATGATTGCTGTAACCTGCCTTCTAGAATTTATCTATTTCAGGCACAGATATCTGGTTCACTAATAATTTGGATTATATTATGTGTTTGTGTAGACAATTTTAGGATCGGATGCTGTTGTTACCCATGTTGATCTCACGAACATTATTGGCCGAATGCATGCCTTGGGATCACTATAATATACTCTGCAGCAAAAACTACATTCATATGAGTTGCCAATTTATACTTTCAATGATCTCGCGAATAGTGAGAACCATTTTTGAAAGTGCACTTAAAGCAACAAACATGTACACTTATTCTTTGAATCAAGTTTGCGAGCTTGCATATGCATGCAATGCGATTTGATCCTCGCTAGTCAGTTTGCCGTCGTACTCTGATGATGATCATATAAGGTCGAAACGCGTCAGTGCGTTGTGACTGACGGTACTTTTGTTATGTTGTTCGATGACTGGTTAAATACAATGGGATTGGTGTTTACTGCAAGCTTGCAAACTTGATTTAAAGAATTGTCACCACCACCCGCGCAATAA
>JAQBSW010006634.1:0-46955 GCA_029291075.1 Eudiplozoon nipponicum | reverse complement strand
GGTTTACATATTCGTCTAGGAGATTGTACCGTCCTATTATTCCACATTCTTCTACCAAACATATATAGTGGTTAAAGGGCGTAATACCGGCTCCTACTGATGAGTCGCCAGTAAGCACGAAACCAATATGAATGAGATTATACATTCCGTTCATGCTGCCTTTGGTTTATCCTTCTGGTCACAACTGAACTAATTTGTTACTAGGTTCGCAAAACCTAATACATACTTGCATATATATTAGTTCTTCGCAACAAACAGTATTTAACTGTAATGTATTGAATTGAATGATGTCATGCTTACCGCGAAATGTGATAACTGATATCGATGAAGGCCAGACTTTATGGTTTAACTGGAGTAACAGGTGTTCGGAAATTGTTGTAATTCTCAATTTGGGTGAACTTTAGCATAAATTTATATCCATCAGGTTGGTATCATGTACCGACTCGGAAACCATAGTGTTAGTATCCGTTACTCATCGATTTCAAAAAAGGTATCAGTTACTAACACAATGGCCATAGTGTTAGTATCCTTTACAGACTCGGTATATACATTATATAGTGTGAGTTAGCATTGAAGTCGCATTGTCGTTGACTTTAGATCATGTTAGCTTCACTATTACAGGTTTACACATTCGTCTAGGAGATTGTACCGTCCTATTATTCCACATTCTTCTACCAAATATATAGTGGTTAAAGGGCGTAATACCGGCTCCTACTGATGAGTCGCCAGCAAGCACGAAACGAATGTGCATGAGATTATACTTTCCGTTCATGCTGCCTTTGGTTTATCCTTCTGGTCACAACTGAAGTAATTTGTTACTAGGTTCGCAAAACCTAATACATACTTGCATATATATTAGTTCTTCGCAACAAACAGTATTTAACTGAAATATATTGAATTGAATGATGTCATGCTTACCGCGAAATGTGATAACTGATATCGATGAAGGCCAGGTGTATGGTTTAACTGGAGTAACAGGTGTTCGGAAATTGTTGTAATTCTCAATTTGCGTGAACTTTAGCGTAAATTTATATCCATCAGGTTGGTATCATGTACCGACTCGGAAACCATAGTGTTAGTATCCGGTACTCATCGATTTCAAAAAAGGCATCAGTTACTAACACAATGGCCATAGTGTTAGTATCCTTTACAGACTCGGTATATATATTATATAGTGTGAGTTAGCACTGAAGTCGCATTGTCGTTGACTTTAGATTATGTTAGCTTCACTATTACAGGTTTACACATTCGTCTAGGAGATTGTACCGTCCTATTATTACACATTCTTTGACCAAATATATAGTGGTTAAAGCGCGTAATACCGGCTCCTACTGATGAGTCGCCAGTAAGCACGAAACGAATGTGCATGAGATTATACTTTCCGTTCATGCTGCCTTTGGTATATCCTTCTGGTCACAACTGAACTAATTTGTTACTAGGTTCGCAAAACCTAGTACATACTTGCATATATATTAGTTCTTCGCAACAAACAGTATTTAACTGTAATATATTGAATTGAATGATGTCATGCTTACCGCTAAATGTGATAACTGATATCGATGAAGGCCAGAGTGTATGGTTTAACTGGAGTAACAGGTGTCCGGAAATTGTTTTAATTCTCAATTTGGGTGAACTTTAGCATAAATTTATATCCATCAGGTTGGTATCATGTACCGACTCGGAAACCATAGTGTTAGCATCCGGTACTCATCGATTTCAAAAAAGGTATCAGTTACTAATCAATAATATATAGTATCTCTTTACAGACTCGGTATATATATTATATAGTGTAAAAGAGTTAGCATTGAAGCTCCTGCATTACGGTCGTTGACTTTAGATTATGTTAGTCATATTACAGGTTTACACATCTGCATTCATAGGAGATTTGTACCGTCCTATTATTCATATCTCTACTACCAAATATATATAGTGTTAAAGTTGGAAGGCAAAACCGGCTCCCTTACTGATGAGAGAGAGTCGCCAGTAAGCACGAAACGAACGGGCATGAGATTTTACTTTCCGTTCATGCTGACTTTGGTTTATCCTTCTGGTCACAACTGAACTAATTTGTTACTA
The DNA here is from genome assembly GCA_029291075.1 of Eudiplozoon nipponicum. Lineage (NCBI taxonomy): Eukaryota > Metazoa > Platyhelminthes > Monogenea > Mazocraeidea > Diplozoidae > Eudiplozoon > Eudiplozoon nipponicum. Next base: position 44,879 of record JAQBSW010006634.1, on the reverse strand, counting down.
GGTTTGCAACAAACAAATACATACTTGCATATATATTAGTTCTTTGCAACAAACAGTATTTAACTGTTATATATTGAATTGAATGATGTCATGCTTACCGCGAAATGTGATAACTGATATCAATCAAGGCCAGAGTGTATGGATTTACTGGAGTAACAGGTGTTCAGAAATTGTTGTAATTCTCAATTTCGGTGAATTATAGCAAAAACTGATATTCATCAGGTTGGTATCATGTACCGACTCAAACCATAAACCCAACTCCCAGTTACTAACCTACAGCTATAGTGTTAGTATCCTTTACAGACTCGGTATATATATTATATAGTGTGAGTTAGCATTGAAGTCGTATTGTCATTGACCTCAGATTATGTTAGCTTCACTATTACAGGTTTACACATTCGTCTAGGAGATTGTACCGTCCTGTTATTCCACATTCTACTACCAAATATAAAGTGGTTAAAGGGCGTAATACCGGCTCCTACTGATGAGTCGCCAGTAAGCACGAAACGAATGTGCATGAGATTATACTTTCCGTTCATGCCGCCTTTGGTTTATCCTTCTGGTCACAACTGAACTAATTTGTTACTAGGTTCGCAAAACCTAATACATACTTGCATATATATTAGTTCTTCGCAACAAACAGTATGTAACTGTAATATATTGAATTAAATGATGTCATGCTTACCGCGAAATGTGATAACTGATATCGATGAAGGCCACAGTGTATAGTTTAACTGGAGTAACAGGTGTTCGGAAATTGTTGTAATTCTCAATTTGTGTTAACTTTAGCATAAATTTATATCCATCAGGTTGGTATCATGTACCGACTCGGAAACCATAGTGTTAGTATCCGGTACTCATCGATTTCAAAAAAAGGTGTCAGTTACTAAAACAATAGCCATAGTGTTAGTATCCTTTACAGACTCGGTATATATATTATATAGTGTGAGTTAGCATTGAAGTCGCATTGTCGTTGACATTAGATTATGTTAGTTTCACTATTACAGGTTTACACATTCGTCTAGGAGATTGTACCGTCCTATTATTCCACATTCTACTACCAAATACATAGTGGTTAAAGGGCGTAATACCGGCTCCTACTGATGAGTCGCCAGTAAGCACGAAACGAATGTGGACGAGATTATACTTTCCGTTCATGCTGCCTTTGGTTTATCCTTCTGGTCACAACTGAACTAATTCGTTACTAGGTTCGCAAAACCTAATACATACTTGCATATATATTAGCTCTTCGCAACAAACAGTATTAACTGTTATATATTGAATTGAATGATGTCATGCTTACCGCGAAATGTGATAACTGATATCGATGAAGGCCAGAGTGTATGGTTTAACTGGAGTAACAGGTGTTTCGATATTGTTGTAATTCTCAATTTGGGTGAACTTAAGCATAAATTTATATCCATCAGTTTGGTACCATGTACCGACTGGGTAACCATAGTGTTAGTATCCGGTACTCATCGATTTCAAAAAAGGTATCAGTTACTAACACAATAGCCATAGTGTTAGTATCCCTTACAGACTCGGTATATATATTATATTGTGTGAGTTAGCATTGAAGTCGTATTGTCGTTGACTTCAGATTATGTTAGCTTCACTATTACAGGTTTACACACTCGTCTAGGAGATTGTACCGTCCTATTATTCCACATTCTTCTACCGAATATATAGTGGTTAAAGGGCGTAATACCGGCTCCTACTGATGAGTCGCCAGTAAGCACGAACGAATGTGCATGAGATTATACTTTCCGTTCATGCTGCCTTTGGTTTATCCTTCTGGTCACAACTGATCTAATTTGTTACTAGGTTCGCAACACCTAATACATACTTGCATATATATTAGTACTTCGCAACAAACAGTATTTAACTGTAATATATTGAAATGAATGATGTCATGCTTACCGCGAAATGTGATAACTCATATCGATGAAGGCCGTAGTGTAAGGTTTAACTGGAGTAACAGGTGTTCGGAAATTGTTGTAATTCTCAATTTGGGTGAACTTAGCATAAATTTATATCCATCAGGTTGGTATCATGTACCGACTCGGAAACCATAGTGTTGTATCCGGTACTCATCGATTTCAAAAAAGGTATCAGTTACTAACACAATAGCCATAGTGTTAGTATCCTTGACAGACTCGGTATATATATTATATAGTGTGAGTTAGCATTGAAGTCGTATTGTCGTTGACTTCAGATTATGTTAGCTTCACTATTACAGGTTTACACATTTGTCTAGGAGATTGTACCGTCCTATTATTCCACATTCTTCTACCGAATATACAGTGGTTAAAGGGCGTAATACCGGCTCCTACTGATGAGTCGCCAGTAAGCACGAAACGAATGTGCATGAGATTATACTTCCCGTTCATGCTGCCTTTGGTTTATCCTTCTGGTCACAACTGAACTAATTTGTTACTAGGTTCGCAAAACCCAATACATACTTGCATATATATTAGTTCTTCGCAACAAACAGTATTTAACTGTAATATATTGAATTGAATGATGTCATGCTTACCGCGAAATGTGATAACTGATGTCGATGAAGGTCAAAGTGTATGGTTTAACTGGAGTAACAGATGTTCGGATATTGTTGTAATTCTCAATTTGGGTGAACTTTAGCATAAATTTATATCCATCAGGTTGGTATCATGTACCGACACGGAAACCATAGTGTTAGTATCCGGTACTTATCGATTTCAAAAAAAGGTATCAGTTACTAACACAATAGCCATAGTGTTAGTATCCTTTACAGACTCGGTATATATATTATATAGTGAGTTAGCATTGAAGTCGTATTGTCGTTGACTTTAGATTATGTTAGCTTCACTATCACAGGTTTACACATTCGTCTAGGAGATTGTACTGTCCTATTATTCCACATTCTTCTACCAAATATATAGTGGTTAAAGGGCGTAATACCGGCTTCTACTGATGAGTCTCCAGTAAGCACGAAACGAATGTGCATGAGATTATACTTTCCGTTCATGCTGCCTTTTGGTTTATCCTTCTGGTCACAACTGAACTAATTTGTTACTAGGTTCGCAAAACCTAATACATACTAGCATATATATTAGTTCTTCGCAACAAACAGTATTTAACTGTAATATATTGAATTGAATGGTGTCATTCTTACCGCGAAATGTGATAACTGATATCGATGAAGGCCAGAGTGTATGGTTTATCTGGAGTAACAGGTGTTCGGAAATTGTTGTAATTCTTAATTTGGGTGAACTTTAGCATAAATTTATATCCATCAGGTTGGTATCATGTACCGACTCGGAAACAATATTGTAGGTATCCCGTACTCATCGATTTCAAAAAGGTATCAGTTACTAACACAATAGCCATAGTGTCAGTATCCTTTACAGACTCGGTATATATATTATATAGTGTGAGTTAGCATTTAAGTCGTATTGTCGTTGACTTCAGATTATGTTAGCTTCACTATTACAGGTTTACACATTCGTCTAGGAGATTGTACCGTCCTATTATTCAACATTCTTCTACCGAATATATAGTGGTTAAAGGGCGTAATACCGGCTCCTACTGATGAGACGCCAGTAAGCACGAAACGAATGTGCATGAGATTATACTTTCCGTTCATGCTTCCTTTGGTTTATCCTTCTGGTCACAACTGAACTAATTTGTTACTAGTTTCGCAAAACCTAATGCATACTTGCATATATATTAGCTCTTGGCAACAAAGAGTATTTAACTGTAATATATTGAATTGAATGATGTCATGCTTACCGCGAAATGTGATAACTGATATCGATGAAGGCCAGAGTGTATGGTTTAACGGGAGTAACAGGTGTTCGGAAATTGTTGTAATTCTCAATTTGGGTGAACTTTAGCATAAATTTATATCCATCAGATTGGTATCATGTACCGACTCGGAAACCATATTGTTAGTATCCGGTACTCATCGATTTCAAAAAAGGTATCAGTTACTAACACAATAGCCATAGTGTTAGTATCCTTTACAGACTCGGTATATATATTATATAGTGAGTTTGCATTGAAGGCGCATTGTCGTTGACTTTCGACTATGTTAGCTTCACTATTACAGGTTTACACATTCGTCTAGGAGATTGTACCGTCCTATTATTCCACATTCTTCTACCAAATATATAGTGGTTAAAGGCGTAATACCGGCTCCTACTGATGAGTCGCCAGTAAGCACGAAACGAATGTGCATGAGATTATACTTTCCGTTTATGCTGCCTTTGGTTTATCCTTCTGGTCACAACTGAACTAATTTGTTACTAGGTTCGCAAAACCTAATACATACTTGCATATATATTAGTTCTTCGCAACAAACAGTATTTAACTGTAATATATTGAATTGAATGATGTCATGCTTGCCGCGAAATGTGATAACTGATATCGATGAAGGCCACAGTGTATGGTTTAACTGGAGTAACAGGTGTTCGGATATTGTTGTAATTCTAAATTTGGGTGAACTTTAGCATAAATTTATATCCATCAGATTGGTATCATGTACCGACTCGGAAACCATAGTGTTAGTATCCGGTACTCATCGATTTAAAAAGGTATCAGTTACTAACACAATAGCCATAGTGTTAGTATCCTTTACAGACTCGGTATATATATTATAAAGTGTGAGTTAGCATTGAAGTCGTATTGTCGTTGACTTTAGATTATGTTAGCTTCACTATTACAGGTTTACACATCCGTCTAGGAGATTGTACCGTCCTATTATTCCACATTCTTCTACCAAATATATATTGGTTAAAGGGCTTAATACCGGCTCCTACTGATGAGTCGCCAGTAAGCACGAAACGAATGTGAATGATATTATACTTTCCGTTCATGCTGCCTTTGGTTTATCCTTCTGGTCACAACTGAACTAATTTGTTACTAGGTTCGCAAAACCTAATACATACTTGCATATATATTAGTTTTTCGCAACAAACAGTATTTAACTGTAATATATTGAATTGAATGATGTCATGCTTACCGCGAAATGTGATAACTGATATCGATGAAGGCCAGAGTTTATGGTTTAACTGGAGTAACAGGTGTTCGAAAATTGTTGTAATTCTCAATTTGGGTGAACTTTAGCATAAATTTATATCCATCAGGTTGGTATCATGTACCGACTCGGAAACCATAGTGTTAATATCCGGTACTCATCGATTTCAAAAAAGGTATCAGTTACTAACACAATAGCCATAGTGTTAGTATCCTTTACAGACTCGGTATATATAATATATAGTGTGAGTTAGCATTGAAGTCGTATTGTCGTTGACTTTAGATTATGTTAGCTTCACAATTACAGGTTTACACATTCGTCTAGGAGATTGTACCGTCCTATTATTCCACATTCTTCTACTAAATATATAGTGGTTAAAGGGCGTAATACCGGCTCCTACTGATGAGTCGCCAGTAAGCACGAAACGAATGTGAATGAGATTATAGAATAGAATAGAATATCTTTATTTGGATTCAAACCACACATATTCCATCAAATAATAAAATTGGAAATTGTACAATATATATCAAAAAATTATCACATCACAATAATTGTGCAATTAATCTCATGTAGATAGGTATATCTCACTAGTTGTACAATACAATATATCAATATCAGAAAGTTCGACTGAAAAGAATAATATATACATCATCAAATTAGGAACAATTAAGGTATAATTCGAGTGTAACATTATGCAAAAATTGAGAACCATGACTAGCAATTGATTGTATGTAATGTTAACTAATTTGAAGATATAGTGCATAACATTTCAATTATAATAATACAAAACTTGGAAATAAAATCTCAAGAAAATCTGTTTCCGATAACAATTATCCTTGTCTTTTATTCAACCATGAGAAAGTATTATCATAATCAAAAAAATAAAAATATCAGCAGGATTGCAGACTTTTTCAAGTTCAGTAGATAAAGTTTTAAAAGACATCTTAGATGGAGGCATTTCTCTAAGCCCCTTCGGCAATTGGTTATAAATTTTGTAGATTTTCGAGAAAGAGAATAACTTGCTCGCTACATTCCCCACCAAAGGAGGAGATATTGCCAAATGTCCAGATCTAGTTCCAACTTCATGACTCTTTCTTATCGGAGTCATATAGGCACCAGTCCACTGGTTCAAATGGAAAACTTTTATACAATAACACATCCTCCGAAACCACAGAGATTGCAATGACACAAACTGTAATCTAGAGGCGTATATAGTGCAAGAAATAGGACTAATATGTTTCACAACTTTTCTTTGTACAGCTTCTATCTTATTAGACAAACCCTTTTTAATGGATTCCAAGTAGCGACAGCATATTCTAGTACCGGTCTAATCCATATTATATACATTTGAAGTTTTATATCATTTGATAAGATATTTCGATTTATTAGTGCCCATCTTTTCTTGGCACTGCCTACTATACTTTCAATATGTCTCTCAGCAGAAGCTGTACATTGAATAGTTATGCCTAAATCCTTAATTTCTTGCATAAGTTTAATCTCAAACACATCATTAATAACAGCATCATGAAAATAAACATAATGAAAGTTTGTTCTGTTCCCTATTTTTAAAGCTTTCGTCTTTTTATTGTTTATTCTCAGCCCTAGTGTAATCAAATATTTACTCAAATCATACAAATCTAATGTCACATTATTTTTGGAGAATTCGACATTCTTTGGATCAATTGGGAAGATTATTTTTAAATCATCAGCGAATTTGCAAACTCGACCGTTAAGGATCTTAGTTTCCAAATTTGCAAATACAATTTTAAATAAAATTGGCCCCAAGCTTGATCCCTGTGGAACTCCACTCGTTACTCGTTTCGATTTTGATATCAAATCGTTTACTTGAATACTCATTCTGTCGATTATATAGATAGTATTTAAGTAATCTAAAAATATTCGGATCAATATTCAACAAACTAATCGCATTCAAAATAGCATCAAAAGATATAGAGTCAAAAGCTTTTGAGATATCTATAAATACAATTAATGCATCTAACTTATTCTCGTCTAATGTGATTACATGTTTCCACATGGAAAGCATATTAGTAGTTGTCGATCTACCTTTCGTAAAGCCATGTTGACATAAGTCAAAATCAGCCGGTAACATACGTTCTAAATGATCTAGTATCAATCGTTCTATTATCTTCAAAAACGAAGGGATAATAGAGATTAATCTATAATCACTGGCGCACGTTGGCTTACTAACTTTTGGCAACGGCTTTGCTACTATCGTTAATATATCGATTGGTAATTTCCCATTCTTCAAAATTCTATTTATAAAGTTGCAGAGTGCATTTCTAAATGTTAAGGGTAATTGAATCAGATTATCAATCGAAATACCAAGGTGATCTTTTTGTTTTTTTGATTTGATTTTTAACATCAATTTTATCAATTCATCACTGTCAATAACAAGTCCTGGTTCCTGGCCTCCAAAAGGATCAGATAGTTCTATAAAATTTCTTTCATTCTGTGGATTGCATATCAAATTGCCAAATACTTCATCCAATTCACAGAGAAATTCAGACTCAGTTTTATCCACAGGTAGTATAAGCTTTAACTTTTCCTTGTATTTACTGTAATCTGTGAGGAGTTTAAATCCTAATCGAGGATTACTCTTCATTTTGGCCAAAATAATTCGTTCTGATCTTTGACGAATTATTAGCAGTGATGAATTAATTTCGTTATCAATGGAATCTAACCTCATTTGTTTAATACTGTTAATAAGACTACACTTTATTATATTGTCTCGTTTAATTCTTAGTTTACACAATTTCCTATTAATCCGTTTCGGTATAATGTCCGTAAACGTAGATGCCTGAAATAAAACAGATAATAACGATGAAACAGAGGAAACAAAATCATCAGTATTCAAGAAACAAAAACTCTCATAATCTATCAATATGCTTAAATCTCTAAAGAAATTCCAGTTTATTCTGGAACAGTGCATGTGTGCATTTTCATAACTTAGTTTCTGTGTTATGCCACTCAAGCATTTCCATTGTAGAATAATTTGTTTATGGTCCAATTCTTTGAAATAATTGACAACTTCATAACTGTGCGATTTCACCATTTCAATTTCTAAATATACATGATCTAAGCATTGCGAACCTCTAGTTGATTCATTTATAATCTGCTTTAGATCATGGTTAGAAAAAAATTGGATAATTCACAGTCCTGTAACTTATTAAAGTCACCTACCACTACATTATAGCCATGGCAATCAAAGATATATTGAAAAGAATTGGTAAATGTTTGATCATCAAATAAAGTAGCATACGGCGGTCTGTAAACCGCTGTTAAGATCAGATTATCAAATTGTATAGATAAGAAATCAATGATAGCATTATCATCACTAGTATGTAAAATTTTCGCCTTAAATACAGATTTACAATAAATGAGTACTCCTCCACCTCTTTTATCCAGCGATCTGTCCTTTCTGAATAAAGAATAATGAGGAATATCAAATTCATGGTTTTTATGTCCTTGTTAAGCCAAGTTTCGGATAATATTATAAAGTCGAAATCATTACTTATTATAAAATTACACAGTAAAAAGTTCTTATTTTTAACACTTCGAGAGTTAGCATAAAATAGAGTAAATGTAGATAGCGACTTATCTAAACAAGTGTCCACTTTTACTGATTCAACCTTGATGGCTTCTTTACTATTCTTTTCACGGGCCTCGAGGCCATACTTCCTTTCCCCTTTCTGTCCACAACAGTTAATAACGATACATCGTTTTTTGATGATGCAGTCACACTCGATTGAGTCCGTTTAACTGCTTCATCAGATATTGGCGGTTTCCGTTCCAGATTGTTCTTTAACTTTTTTACTTTTGCCAATTTCCGTTGGAGGAACGTTTTGTCCCGTCCAATAAATATGCTGTGAAAGCTCAAATTCTCCTCTTTCTTTTTATTGATCGATTCTAATTGCATATTTGTTGGCCTTTTTGATAATTTGACAATTACCGGCCTTGGACGATCAGCTCGTTTCCCCACCCTGTAGCATTTAGTAATAGCTGCATGTGTTTCTTCTTTTATTAACGTATTTAATTTCTCGACTTCTTTTACATCAGCATCTTCATCTAGATTAAATAAGACTAATTGATCCTGTTTGCTAATACGTGCTGAAACTTCGTTTGCTAATATATTCAGTATTTCCTCACCAGCTGATTTATCTTTAACTAGCATATCACCTTCCACCGTTAAATCGGCCAATTCGATCCATGGTTGAACATCCGTCTGTAATTTGTCTAGCTTCACAAGTAATGTCTCATTCTGTTCAACTAGATCAACTATACGCGCACTTAAAGTTTCATTATTTTTCATCACTTGCTCAAATTTTTTTGCATTCACAATTGAATCATTCTTCAATATGGACATTTCATTCTTCATCAATTCCATGGAGTTTTGGAGATCCATAACAATTTTTTCCATATCGGAATGCGACAAAATCGATTGGTCGCGCGCGCTACTCAAGGTTCATGCTGCCTTTGGTTTATCCTTCTGGTCACAACTGAACTAATTTGTTACTAGGTTCGCAAAACCTAATACATACTTGCATATATATTAGTTCTTCGCAACAAAACAGTATTTAACTGTAATATATTGAATTGAATGATGTCATGCTTACCGCGAAATGTGATAACCGATATCGATGAAGGCCAGAGTGTATGGTTTAACTGGAGTAACAGGTGTTCGGAAATTGTTGTAATTCTCAATTTGGGTGAACTTTAGCATAAATTTATATCCATCAGGTTGGTATCATGTACCGACTCGGAAACCATAGTGTTAGTATCCGGTACTCATCGATTTCAAAAAAGGTATCAGTTACTAACACAATGGCCATAGTGTTAGTATCCTTTACAGACTCGGTATATATATTATATAGTGTGAGTTAGCATTGAAGTCGTATTGTCGTTGACTTTAGATTATGTTAGCTTCACTATTACAGGTTTACACATTCGTCTAGGAGATTGTACCGTCCTATTATTCCACATTCTTCTACCAAATATATAGTGGTTAAAGGGCGTAATACCGGCTCCTACTGATGAGTCGCCAGTAAGCACGAAACGAATGTGAATGAGATTATACTTTCCGTTCATGCTGCCTTTGGTTTATCCTTCTGGTCACAACTGATCTAATTTGTTACTAGGTTCGCAAAACCTAATACATACTTGCATATATATTAGTTCTTCGCAACAAACAGTATTTAACTGTAATATATTGAATTGAATGATGTCATGCTTACCGCGAAATGTGATAACTGATATCGATGAAGGCCAGAGTGTATGGTTTAACTGGAGTAACAGGTGTTCGGCAATTGTTGTAATTCTCAATTTGGGTGAACTTTAGCATAAATTTATATCCATCAGGTTGGTATCATGTACCGACTCGGAAACCATAGTGTTAGTTTCCGGTACTCATCGATTTCAAAAAAGGTATCAGTTACTAACACAATAGCCATAGTGTTAGTATCCTTTACAGACTCGGTATATATATTATATAGTGTGAGTTAGCATTGTAGTCGTATTGTCGTTGACTTTAGATTATGTTAGCTTCACTATTACAGGTTTACACATTCGTCTAGGAGATTGTACCGTCCTATTATTCCACATTCTTCTACCAAATATATAGTGGTTAAAGGGCGTAATACCGGCTCCTACTGATGAGTCGCCAGTAAGCACGAAACGAATGTGCATGAGATTATACTTTCCGTTCATGCTGCCTTTGGTTTATCCTTCTGGTCACAACTGAACTAATTTGTTACTAGGTTCGCAAAACCTAATACATACTTGCATATATATTAGCTCTTCGCAACAAACAGTATTTAACTGTAATATATTGAATTGAATGATGTCATGCTTACCGCGAAATGTGATAACTGATATCGATGAAGGCCAGAGTGTATGGTTTAACTGGAGTAACAGGTGTTCGGAAATTGTTGTAATTCTCAATTTGGGTGAACTTTAGCATAAATTTATATCCATCAGGTTGGTATCATGTACCGACTCGGAAACCATAGTGTTAGTATCCGGTACTCATCGATTTCAAAAAAGGTATCAGTTACTAACTCAATAGCCATAGTGTTAGTATCGTTTACAGGCTCGGTATATATATTATATAGTGTGAGTTAGCATTGAAGTCGTATTGTCGTTGACTTTGATTATGTTAGCTTCACAATTACAGGTTTACACTTTCGTCTAGGAGATTGTACCGTCCTATTATTCCACATTCTACTACCAAATATATAGTGGTTAAAGGGCGTAATACCGGCTCCTACTGATGAGTCGCCAGTAAGCACGAAACGAATGTGAATGAGATTATAGAATAGAATAGAATATCTTTATTTGGATTCAAACCACACATATTCCATCAAATAATAAAATTGGAAATTGTACAATATATATTAAAATAATTATCACATCACAATATTTGTGCAATTCATCTCGTGTAGATAGGTATATCTCACTAGTTGTACAATACAATATGTCAATATCAGAAAATTCGACTGAAAAGAATAATATATACATCACCAAATTAGGAACAATTAAGGTATAATTCGAGTGTAACATTATGCAAAAATTGAGAACCATGACTAGCAATTGATTGTATGTAATGTTAACTAATTTGAAGATCTAGTGCATAACATTTCAATTATAATAATACAAAACTTGGAAATAAAATCTCAATAAAATCTGTTTCCGATAACAATTATCCTTGTCTCTTATTCAACCATGAGAAAGTATTATCATAATCAAAAAAATAAAAGATATCAGCAGGATTGCAGACTTTTTCAAGTTCAGTAAATATAGATTTAATAGACATCTTAGATGGAGGCATTTCTCTAAGCCCCTTTGGCAATTGATTATAAATTTTGTAGATTTTCGAGAAAGAGAATAACTTGCTCGCTACATTCCCCACAAAAGGAGGAGATATTGCCATATGTCCAGATCTAGTTCCAATTTCATGACTCTTCCTTATCGGAGTCATATAGGCACCAGTCCACTGGTTCAGATGGAAAACTTTTATACAATAACACATCCTCCGAAACCACAGAGATTGCAATGACGCAAACTGTAATCTAGAGGCGTATATAGTGCAAGAAGTAGGACTAATATGTTTCACAACTTTTCTTTGTACAGCTTCTATCTTATTAGACAATCCTTTTTTTAATGGATTCCAGGTAGCGACAGCATATTCTAATACCGGTCTAATCCATATTATATACATTTGAAGTTTTATATCATTTGATAAAATAGTTCGATTTATTAGTGCCCATCTTTTCTTAGCACTGCCTACTATACTTTCAATATGTCTCTCAGCAGAAGCTGTACATTGAATAGTTATGCCTAAATCCTTAATTTCTTGCATAAGTTTAATCTCAAACACATCATTAATAACAGCATCATGAAAATAAACATAATGAAAGTTTGTTCTGTTCCCTATTTTTAAAGCTTTCGTCTTTTTATTGTTTATTCTCAGCCCTAGTGTAAACAAATATTTACTCAAATCATACAAATCTAAAGTCACATTATTTTTGGAGAATTCGACATTCTTTGGATCAATTGGGAAGATTATTTTTAAATCATCAGCGAATTTGCAAACTCGACCATTAAGGATTTTAGTTTCCAAATTTGCTAATACAATTTTAAATAAAATTGGCCCCAAGCTTGATCCCTGTGGAACTCCACTCGTTACTCGTTTTGATTTTGATATCAAATCATTTACTTGAATACTCATTCTTCGATTATATAGATAGTATTTAAGTAATCTAAAAATATTCGGTTCAATATTCAACAAACTAATTGCATTCAAAATAGCATCAAAAGATATAGAATCAAAAGCTTTTGAGATATCTATAAATACAATTAATGCATCTAAATTATTCTCGTCTAATGTGATTACATGTTTCCACATGGAAAGCATATTGGTAGTTGTCGATCTACCTTTCGTAAAGCCATGTTGACATAAGTCAAAGTCAGCCGGTAACATACGTTCTAAATGATCAAGTATCAATCGTTCTATTATCTTCAAAAACGAAGGGATAATAGAGATTAATCTATAGTCACTGGCGCACGTTGGCTTACTAACTTTTGGCAACGGCTTTGCTACAATCGTTAATATATCAATTGGTAATTTCCCATCATTCAAAATTCTATTTATAAAGTTGCAGAGTGCATTTCTAAATGTTAAGGGTAATTGAATTAAATTATCAATCGAAATACCAAGGTGATCTTTTTGTTTTTTTGATTTGATTTTTAACATCAATTTTATCAATTCATCACTGTCAATAACAAGTCCTGGTTCCTGGCCTCCTAAAGGATCTGATAGTTCTATAAAAGATTTCTCATTCTGTGGGTTGCATATCAAATTGGCAAATACTTCCTCCAATTCACAGAGAAATCCAGACTCAGTTTTATCCACAGGTAGTATAAGCTTTAACTTTTCCTTGTATTTACTGTAATCTGTGAGGAGTTTAAATCCTAATCGAGGATTACTCTTCATTTTGGCCAAAATAATTCGTTCTGATCTTTGACGAATTATTAGCAGTGATGAATTAATTTCGTTATCAATGGAATCTAACCTCATTTGTTTAATACTGTTAATAAGACTACACTTTATTATATTGTCTCGTTTAATTCTTAGTTTACACAATTTCCTATTAATCCGTTTCGGTATAATGTCCGTAAACGTAGATGCCTGAAATAAAACAGATAATAACGATGAAACAGAGGAAACAAAATCATCAGTATTCAAGAAACAAAAACTCTCATAATCTATCAATATGCTTAAATCTCTAAAGAAATTCCAGTTTATTCTGGAACAGTGCATGTGTGCATTTTCATAACTTAGTTTCTGTGTTATGCCACTCAAGCATTTCCATTGTAGAATAATTTGTTTATGGTCCAATTCTTTGAAATAATTGACAACTTCATAACTGTGCGATTTCACCATTTCAATTTCTAAATATACATGATCTAAGCATTGCGAACCTCTAGTTGATTCATTTATAATCTGCTTTAGATCATGGTTAGAAAAAAAATTGGATAATTCACAGTCCTGTAACTTATTAAAGTCACCTACCACTACATTATAGCCATGGCAATCAAAGATATATTGAAAAGAATTGGTAAAAGTTTGATCATCAAATAAAGTAGCATACGGCGGTCTGTAAACCGCTGTTAAGATCAGATTATCAAATTGTATAGATAAGAAATCAATGATAGCATTATCATCACTAGTATGTAAAATTTTCGCCTTAAATACAGATTTACAATAAATGAGTACTCCTCCACCTCTTTTATCCAGCGATCTGTCCTTTCTGAATAAAGAATAATGAGGAATATCAAATTCATGGTTTTTATGTCCTTGTTAAGCCAAGTTTCGGATAATATTATAAAGTCGAAATCATTACTTATTATAAAATTACACAGTAAAAAGTTCTTATTTTTAACACTTCGAGAGTTAGCATAAAATAGAGTAAATGTAGATAGCGACTTATCTAAACAAGTGTCCACTTTTACTGATTCAACCTTGATGGCTTCTTTACTATTCTTTTCACGGGCCTCGAGGCCATACTTCCTTTCCCCTTTCTGTCCACAACAGTTAATAACGATACATCGTTTTTTGATGATGCAGTCACACTCGATTGAGTCCGTTTAACTGCTTCATCAGATATTGGCGGTTTCCGTTCCAGATTGTTCTTTAGCTTTTTTACTTTTGCCAATTTCCGTTGGAGGAACGTTTTTTCCCGTCCAATAAATATGCTGTGAAAGCTCAGATTCTCCTCTTTCTTTTTATTGATCGATTCTAATTGCATATTTGTCGGCCTTTTTGATAATTTGACAATTACCGGCCTTGGACGATCAGCTCGTTTCCCCACCCTGTAGCATTTAGTAATAGCTGCATGTGTTTCTTCTTTTATTAACGTATTTAATTTCTCGACTTCTTTTACATCAGCATCTTCATCTAGATTAAATAAGACTAATTGATCCTGTTTGCTAATACGTGCTGAAACTTCGTTTGCTAATATATTTAGTATTTCCTCACCAGCTGATTTATCTTTAACTAGCATATCACCTTCCACCGTTAAATCGGCCAATTCGCTCCATGGTTGAACATCAGTCTGTAATTTGTCTAGCTTCACAAGTAATGTCTCATTCTGTTCAACTAGATCAACTATACGCGCACTTAAAGTTTCATTATTTTTCACCACTTGCTCAAATTTTTTTGCATTCACAATTGAATCATTCTTCAATATGGACATTTCATTCTTCATCAATTCCATGGAGTTTTGAAGATCCATAACAATTTTTTCCATATCGGAATGCGACAAAATCGGAGCCATGTCAAACCGCGCGCGCTACTTTCCGTTCATGCTGCCTTTGGTTTATCCTTCTGGTCACAACTGAACTAATTTGTTACTAGGTCCGCAAAACCTAATACATACTTGCATATATATTAGTTCTTCGCAACAAACAGTATTTAACTGTAATATATTGAATTGAATGATGTCATGCTTACCGCGAAATGTGATAACTGATATCGATGAAGGCCACAGTGTATGGTTTAACTGGAGTAACAGGTGTTCGGATATTGTTGTAATTCTCAATTTGGGTGAACTTTAGCATAAATTTATATCCATCAGATTGGTATCATGTACCGACTCGGAAACCATAGTGTTAGTATCCGGTACTCATCGATTTAAAAAGGTATCAGTTACTAACACAATAGCCATAGTGTTAGTATCCTTTACAGACTCGGTATATATATTATATAGTGTGAGTTAGCATTGAAGTCGCATTGTCGTTGACTTTAGATTATATTAGCTTCACTATTACAGGTTTACACATTCGTCTAGGAGATTGTACCGTCCTATTATTCCACATTCTTCTACCAAATATATATTGGTTAAAGGGCGTAATACCGGCTCCTACTGATGAGTCGCCAGTAAGCACGAAACGAATGTGAATGATATTATACTTTCCGTTCATGCTGCCTTTGGTTTATCCTTCTGGTCACAACTGAACTAATTTGTTACTAGGTCCGCAAAACCTAATACATGCTTGCATATATATTAGCTCTTCGCAACAAACAGTATTTAACTGTAATATATTGAATTGAATGATGTCATGCTTACCGCGATATGTGATAACTGATATCGATGAAGGTCAGAGTGTATGGTTTAACTGGAGTAACAGGTGTTCGGAAATTGTTGTAATTCTCAATTTGGGTGAACTAGCATAAATTTATATCCATCAGGTTGGTATCATGTACCGACTCGGAAACCATAGTGTACGTATCCGGTACTCATTGATGTCAAAAAAGGTATCAGTTACTAACACAATAGCCATAGTGTTAGTATCGTTTACAGACTCGGTATATATATTATATAGTGTGAGTTAGCATTGAAGTCGTATTGTCGTTGACTTTGATTATGTTAGCTTCACAATTACAGGTTTACACTTTCGTCTAGGAGATTGTACCGTCCTATTATTCCACATTCTACTACCAAATATATAGTGGTTAAAGGGCGTAATACCGGCTCCTACTGATGAGTCGCCAGTAAGCACGAAACGAATGTGAATGAGATTATAGAATAGAATAGAATATCTTTATTTGGATTCAAACCACACATATTCCATCAAATAATAAAATTGGAAATTGTACAATATATATTAAAATAATTATCACATCACAATATTTGTGCAATTCATCTCGTGTAGATAGGTATATCTCACTAGTTGTACAATACAATATGTCAATATCAGAAAATTCGACTGAAAAGAATAATATATACATCACCAAATTAGGAACAATTAAGGTATAATTCGAGTGTAACATGACTAGCAATTGATTGTATGTAATGTTAACTAATTTGAAGATCTAGTGCATAACATTTCAATTATAATAATACAAAACTTGGAAATAAAATCTGTTTCCGATAACAATTATCCTTGTCTCTTATTCAACCATGAGAAAGTATTATCATAATCAAAAAATAAAAGATATCAGCAGGATTGCAGACTTTTTCAAGTTCAGTGGATAAAGTTTGAATAGACATCTTAGATGGAGGCATTTCTCTAAGCCCCTTCGGCAATTGGTTATAAATTTTGTAGATTTTCGAGAAAGAGAATAACTTGCTCACTACATTCCCCACAAAAGGAGGAGATATTGCCATATGTCCAGATCTAGTTCCAATTTCATGACTCTTTCCTATCGGAGTCATATAGGCACCAGTCCACTGGTTCAGATGGAAAACTTTTATACAATAACACATTCTCCGAAACCACAGAGATTGCAATGACGCAAACTGTAATCTAGAGGCGTATATAGTGCAAGAAGTAGGACTAATATGTTTCACAACTTTTCTTTGTACAGTTTCTATCTTATTAGACAATCCTTTTTTTAATGGATTCCAGGTAGCGACAGCATATTCTAATACCGGTCTAATCCGTATTATATACATTTGAAGTTTTATATCATTTGATAAAATAGTTCGATTTATTAGTGCCCATCTTTTCTTAGCACTGCCTACTATAATTTCAATATGTCTCTCAGCAGAAGCTGTACATTGAATAGTTATGCCTAAATCCTTAATTTCTTGCATAAGTTTAATCTCAAACACACCATTAATAACTGCATCATGAAAATAAACATAATGAAAGTTTGTTCTGTTCCCTATTTTTAAAGCTTTCGTATTTTTATTGTTTATTTTCAGCCCTAGTGTAAACAAATATTTACTCAAATCATACAAATCTAAAGTCACATTATTTTTGGAGAATTCGACATTCTTTGGATCAATTGGGAAGATTATTTTTAAATCATCAGCGAATTTGCAAACTCGACCGTTAAGGATCTTAGTTTCCAAATTTGCAAATACAATTTTAAATAAAATTGGCCCCAAACTTGATCCCTGTGGAACTCCACTTGTTACTCTTTTTGATTTAGAAATCAAATCATTTACTTGAATACTCATTCTTCGATTATATAAATAGTATCTAAGTAATCTAAAAATATTCGGATCAATATTCAATAAATTAATCGCATTCAAAATAGCATCAAAAGATATAGAATCAAAAGCTTTTGAGATATCTATAAATACAATTAATGCATCTAACTTATTCTCGTCTAATGTGATTACATGTTTCCACATGGAAAGCATATTGGTAGTTGTCGATCTACCTTTCGTAAAGCCATGTTGACATAAGTCAAAATCAGCCGGTAACATACGTTCTAAATGATCTAGTATCAATCGTTCTATTATCTTCAAAACACGAAGGGATAATAGAGATTAATCTATAATCACTGGCGCACGTTGGCTTACTAACTTTTGGCAACGGCTTTGCTACAATCGTTAATATATCAATTGGTAATTTCCCATCATTCAAAATTCTATTTATAAAGTTGCAGTGTGCATTTCTAAATGTTAAGGGTAATTGAATTAAATTATCAATCGAAATACCACGGTGATCTTTTTGTTTTTTTGATTTGATTTTTAACATCAATTTTATCAATTCATCACTGTCAATAACAAGTCCTGATTCCTGGTCTCCCAAAGGATCAGGTATTTCCATAAGATTTCTTTCATTCTGTGGATTACATATCAAATTGCCAAAAACATCATCCAATTCACAGAGAAATTCGTGCTCAGTTTTATCCACAGGTAATATAAGCTTTAACTTTTCCTTATATTTACTATAATCTGTGAGGAGTTTGTATCCTAGTCTAGGATTACTCTTCATTTTGGCCAAAATAATTCGTTCTGATCTTTGACGAATTATTAGCAGTGATGAATTAATTTCGTTATCAATGGAATCTAACCTCATTTGTTTAATACTATTAATAAGACTACACTTTATTATATTGTCTCGTTTAATTCTTAGTTTACACAATTTCCTATTAATCCGTTTCGGTATAATGTCCGTAAACGTAGATGCCTGAAATAAAACAGATAATAACGATGAAACAGAAGAAACAAATTCATCAGTATTCAAGAAACAAAAACTCTCATAATCAATCAGTATGCTTAATTCTCTAAATAAATTCCAGTTGATTCTGGAACAGTGCACGTGTGCATTTTCATAACTTAGTTTCTGTGTTATGCCACTCAAGAATTTCCATTGTAAAATAATTTGTATATGGTCCAATTCTTTGAAATAATTGACAACTTCATAACTGTGCGATTTCACCATTTCAATTTCTAAATATACATGATCCAAGCATTGCGAACCTCTAGTTGATTCATTTATAATCTGTTTTAGATCATGGTTAGAAAAAAAATTGGATAATTCACAGTCCTGTAACTTATTAAAGTCACCTACCACTACATTATAGCCATGACAGTCAAAGATAGATTGAAAAGAATTGGTAAATGTTTGATCATCAAATAAAGTAGCATACGGCGGTCTGTAAACTGCTGTTAAGATCAGATTATCAAATTGTATAGATAAGAAATCAATGATAGCATTATCATCACTAGTATGTAAAATTTTCGCCTTAAATGCAGATTTACTATAAATGAGTACTCCTCCACCTCTTTTATCCAGCGATCTGTCCTTTCTGAATAAAGAATAGTGAGGAAGATCAAATTCATGGTTTTTAATATCCTTGTTAAGCCAAGTTTCGGATAATATTATAAAATCGAAATCATTACTTATTATAAAATTACACAGTAAAAAGTTCTTATTTTTAACACTTCAAGAGTTAGCATAAAATAGAGTAAATGTAGATAGCGACTTATCTAAACAAGTGTCGACTTTTACTGATTCAACCTTGATGGCTGCTTTACTATTCTTTTCACGGGCCTCGAGGCCATACTTCCTTTCCCCTTTCTGTCCACAACAGTTAATAACGATACATCGTTTTTTGATGATGCAGTCACACTCAATTGAGTCCGTTTAACAGCTTCATCAGACATTGGCGGTTTCCGTTCCAGATTGTTCTTTAACTTTTTTACTTTTGCCAATTTCCGTTGGAGGAACGTTTTGTCCCGTCCAATAAATATGCTGTGAAAGCTCAAATTCTCCTCTTTCTTTTTATTGATCGATTCTAATTGCATATTTGTTGGCCTTTTTGATAATTTGACAATTACAGGCCTTGGACGATCAGCTCGTTTCCCCACCCTGTAGCATTTAGTAATAGCTGCATGTGTTTCTGCTTTTATTAACGTATTTAATTTCTCGACTTCTTTTACATCAGCATCTTCATCTAGATTAAATAAGACTAATTGATCCTGTTTGCTAATACGTGCTCAAACTTCGTTTGCTAATATATTTAGTATTTCCTCACCAGCTGATTTATCTTTAACTAGCATATCACCTTCCACCGTTAAATCGGCCAATTCGATCCATGGTTGAACATCAGTCTGTAATTTGTCTAGCTTCACAGTAATGTCCATTCTTGTTCAACTAGATCAACTATACGCGCACTTAAAGCCTCTATTATTTTCACCACTTGCTCAAATTTTTTTTATTCACAATTGAATATTCAATATGGACATTTCATTCTTCAACAATTCCATGGAGTTTGAAGATCCATAACAATTTTTTTCCATATCGGAATGCGACAAATCGAGCTTATGTCAAATCAAGTATGCTACTTTCCGTTCATGCTGCCTTGGTTTATCCTTCTGATCACAACTGAACTAATTTGTTACTAGGTTCGCAAAACCTAATACATACTTGCATATATATTAGTTCTTCGCAACAAACTGTATTTAACTGTAATATATTGAATTGAATGATGTCATGCTTACCGCGAAATGTGATAACTGATATCGATGAAGGCCAGAGTGTATGGTTTAACTGGAGTCACAGGTGTTCGGATATTGTTGTAATTCTCAGTTTGGGTGAACTTTAGCATAAATTTATATCCATCATGTTGGTATTATGTACCGACTCGGAAACCATAGTGTTAGTATCCGGTACTCATCGATTTCAAAAGAGGTATCAGTTACCAACACAATAGCCATAGTGTTAGTATCCTTTACTGACTCGATATATATATATTATATAGTGAGTTAGCATTGAAGTCGCATTGTCGTTGAATTTAGATTATGTTAGTTTCACTATTACAGGTTTACACATTCGTCTAGGAGATTGTACCGTCCTATTATTCCACATTCTTCTAAGGAATATATAGTGGTTAAAGGGCGTAATACCGGCTCCTACTGATGAGCCGCCAGTAAGCACGAAACGAATGTGCATGAGATTATACTTTCCGTTCATGCTGCCTTTGGTTTATCCTTCTGGTCACAACTGATCTAATTTGTTACTAGGTCCGCAAAACCTAATACATACTTGCATATATATTAGCTCTTCGCAACAAACAGTATTTAACTGTAATATATTGAATTGAATGATGTCATGCTTGCCGCGAAATGTGATAACTGATATCGATGAATACCAGAGTGTATGGTTTAACTGGAGTAACAGGTGTTCGGAAATTGTTGTAATTCTCAATTTGGGTGAACTTAGCATAAATTTATATCCATCAGGTTGGTATCATGTACCGACTCGGAAACCACAGTGTTAGTATCCCGTACTCATCGATTTCAAAAAAGGTATCAGTTACTAACACAATAGCCATAGTGTTAGTATCCTTTACAGACTCGGTATATATATTATATAGTGTGAGTTAGTACTGAAGTCGCATTGTCGTTGACTTAGATTATGTTAGCTTCACTATTACAGGTTTACACATTCGTCTAGGAGATTGTACCGTCCTATTATTCCACATTCTCCTACCAAATATATAGTGGTTAAAAGGCGTAATACCGGCTCCCACTGATGAGTCGCCAGTAAGCACGAAACGAATGTGCATGAGATTATACTTCCCATTCATGCTGCCTTTGTTTTATCCTTCTGGTCACAACTGAACTAATTTGTTACTAGGTTCGCAACACCTAATACATACTTGTATATATATTAGTTCTTCGCAACAAACAGTATTTAACTGTAATATATTGAATTGAATGATGTCATGCTTACCGTGAAATGTGATAACTGATATCGATGAAGGCCAGAGTGTATGGTTTAACTGGAGTAACAGGTGTTCGGATATTGTTGTAAATCTCAATTTGAGTGAACTTTAGCATAAATTTATATCCATCAGGTTGGTATCATGTATCGACTCCGAAACCATAGTGTTAGTATCCGGTACTCATCGATTTAAAAAAGGTATCAGTTACTAACACAATAGCCATAGTGTTAGTATCCTTTACAGACTCGGTATATATTATATAGTGTGAGTTAGCATTGAAGTCGTATTGTCGTTGACTTTAGATTATGTTAGCTTCAATATTACAGTTTACACATTCGTCTAGGAGATTGTACTGTCCTATTATTCCACATTCTTCTACCAAATATATAGTGGTTAAAGGGCGTAATACCGGCTCCTGCTGATGAGTCGCCACTAAGCACGAAACGAATGTGCATGAGATTATACTTTCCGTTCATGCTGCCTTTGTTTATCCTTCTGGTCACAACTGAACTAATTTGTTACTAGGTTCGCAAAACCTAATACATACTTGTATATATATTAGCTCTTCGCAACAAACAGTATTTAACTGTAATATATTGAATTGAATGATGTCATGCTTACCGCGAAATGTGATAACTGATATCGATGAAGGCTAGAGTGTATGGTTTAACTGGAGTAACAGGTGTTCGGAAATTGTTGTAATTCTCAATTTGGGTGAAATTTAGCATAAATTTATATCCATCAGGTTGGTATCATGTACCGACTCGGAAACCATAGTGTTAGTATCCGGTACTCATCGATTTAAAAGGTATCAGTTACTAACACAATAGCCATAGTGTTAGTATCCTTTACAGACTCCGTATATATATTATATAGTGTGAGTTAGCATTGAAGTCGTAATGTCGTTGACTTCAGATTATGTTAGCTTCACTATTACAGGTTTACACATTCGTCTAGGAGATTGTACTGTCCTATTATTCCACATTCTTCTACCAAATATATAGTGGTTAAAGGGCGTAATACCGGCTCCTACTGATGAGTCGCCAGTAAGCAAGAAACGAATGTGAATGAGATTATACTTTCCGTTCATGCTGCCTTTGGTTTATCCTTCTGGTCACAACTGATCTAATTTGTTACTAGGTTCGCAAAACCTAATACATACTTGCATATATATTAGTTCTTCGCAACAAACAGTATTTAACTGTAATATATTGAAATGAATGATGTCATGCTTACCATGAAATGTGATAACTGATATCGATGAAGGCCAGAGTGTATGGTTTAACTGAGGTAACAGGTGTTCGGAAATTGTTGTAATTCTCAATTTGGGTGAACTTTAGCATAAATTTATATCCATCAGATTGGTATCATGTACCGACTCGGAAACCATAGTGTTAGTATCCGGTACTCATCGATTTCAAAAAAGGTATCAGTTACTAACACAATAGCCATAGTGTTAGTATCATTTACAGACTCGGTATATATATTATATAGTGTGAGTTAGCATTGAAGTCGTATTGTCGTTGACTTTAGATTATGTTACTTCACTATTACAGGTTTACACATTCGTCTAGGAGATTGTACCGTCCTATTATTCCACATTCTTCTACCAAATATATAGTGGTTAAGGGCGTAATACCGGCTCCTACTGATGAGTCGCCAGTAAGCACGAAACGAATGTGCATGAGATTATACTTTCCGTTCATGCTGCCTTTGGTTTATCCTTCTGGTCACAACTGAACTAATTTGTTACTAGGTCCGCAAAACCTAATACATACTTGCAACTTAAGTGGAAGTTTACAATAAAAAATCAAAAGGGATACATAATATTTGTTCATTATCAAACACCAATAGACATTATATATATATATATATATATATATATTTTTGAAATGCGAGCTTTAATAAAACTCATTGTACCCTTCCTTTGTGCAAAAAGAAATAGAAATTTTATCAGATACAAATAAAAATTTATTTCTCATTTTCTCCTCAAGTATCTACTAATGAATATGTCTTTATATATAAATTGGAAATCAAAACAAGATAGAAATATGTAAACATAGAGAGTGTGAAAAAACGGAAACCAATCAATTGCGTGCGTCACCTCCAGTTCAAACTAAATGCCTGGACATTCTTCTGTTTGCATAAATCCGGCTGCAATTTGTTTATCCATAGGGCTACATATGTGGCTAGCCCCCTTTTGTTATTGCATTTAGTAATTATTTTGAATGCTACGTCTGGAGAACATACATGCGATGTTTCAGCTATGTGTTGCGCAATTGCAGACGTGTATTCACCATTTCATTTAAAACAGGTGTTTAAGTTACAATGTTCTCTCATTCGAGTAAATAACCCTCTGGTCGATCGGCCTATGTAAGTTGATCTACAACTTGCGCATGTATATTGGTAAATAATATTTGATATCGACATTAACGGCTGTTTATCTTTGAGTGCTGGTAAAGACAAGTGTGTTACCCTAAATAACACTCGTAGTTTAGCTGCATTAAATGTGTGTATTAATGCTGCTTTAACTTTCTTTTGTGTCATTTGGGAAAGTGAATCCTCCTTAAATGAGATGTTCAAGTAGACTGTTTTCTTTTCTGGCCCGTAATACGCCTGTTTCTGTTTAATTCTCCTTTTAATAATTGATTCAATTAATTGCGTGGGATAGACATTAGAAATTAAATCGTTAATTGCTTTATTATTTTCGTTTTCTTTTTAATCTCGACTAACCAACTTGTCAATTCTTGAACAGCAGCCACGAACTGTTGATAATTTATATTGAAACGGCACAAAACTGCTGTAATGCAAATACTGTGCAGACCATGCAGGTTTATGGTAAATGTTTCTGTTTAATTTACCATTAGTTTCTTTCTTTAATAGTACATCTAGGAAAGACAGACAATCATCTTTCTCGTGCTCTGACGTGAAGCCGATATTCGTATGTGCTTCGTTGAAACTTTGAAGCAGTTTTCGTGATTGCGACCTGTTCTTAAGGACAATAAATATATCATCCACGTATCGTATATACTTATGTCACTATTTAATGATGTGTTCTCTAGGTGCCCTAGATATACATATATATACATATATCGAATTGATTTCAAATCAACTTGGTCTAAGATCGATGCATGTTATAGTCTGACGACGGATGGAAATGAATCAACATGAATTCCACGATACGCAGTTTGTTTACTAACGGTAATTGCAGAAAATCTAGCTTTAAGATAATAGCGGAAGCGATAGGCAATTATGTTAATTAATTAACTAAAATCAAAATAATCGATATACAAACTAATTATATGCATTTAATCGATTTGTATCGACAATATTTCGACAAAATGATGATGAAATTTAATGTGTCAAATACTGGCAAATTTCGACGGGGATATTGGTCTTCTACATGTTGCGTTCCTGACGTACCTATGCGAATAAGCTGGAATTGCCCAGATTGCTGCACGGTATCCTGCTTTTCTCTAGACACCGATTTTCGCTCATTAAACTGTCTGTTGATTAATGAAAGTGCATTGCGGTGTAATCAAATGAGCTATATCGTGCATCCGAAAGCGAAATTGCTGGTCTACGACTCATACAGTTCAAGCTATTTGCCACAATTTCTTTGGTAGCCTGGCGAATGTGTTTGCGGTCAACTTAAACAGTGCACCGCACAATGGAACTGGCGTTTCAACTATGGTGGTGCATTAATGGGTTATTCATGAGATCAGTTCGGCTCATAATTTTCGCCTTTTCCTAACGACTCGTGAAGCTAAGCCAGCAATTTTTTAAAATTTAAACAAATGAATTTATGAACGCAATAATCTATCCTGGCGTTGGTGGCCTCATTCGGTCATCACTGCAGATTTCGCAGTATATATGTAAATAGAAATTATACTTGATTTGAAAACCTACAACGTGGTACATTTTTAAATAGAAGGGTGATTACCGAGTGGTTCGCATAATTCACCAAAGGCAGCTGAAGCGCGATTAGTACATCGGAGACTCTCGGCTGAATCCAATCCTTCTGGTGTCACCTTGGTTATCGCAACAGTTTTCACCTAAAGATAATAAAAAAATTCTTGAGCACAATTAAAGGATCATTAGGGCATGTCTTACCTATCCATCAACGTAGCAATATCATGAGAGTATTATAGATTACCAATTCGGTCAACCCAACCAATAACCATTCCAAAGAAGGCTGTGGTAGACGCAGGAAAGACAGCATCAAAAATTTTTTTAAATCTGTGGCCAGTTAAAAATTTTTGTTCAACGCCAGAATTATAGTGAATTTCAGAAAGAGACTTACTTGAGTGAATACAGGTTTCAAGTAATCTAAAACGATTGTTCAGTATGCCATATTCAACCGCAGTTTTCCATAACAACTGAGGCGAAATAAATTGATATTTAACTGAATAGTCTAATAAAGTAACTATTGTTATACAATTACACCATCATTGATTGCGCGAGTGCTTAAAGCAATTATTTATATCAAGATTGTTGAGTAGCTATAATTGACCGGAGGGCTACGTTCAATGTTAATGCTGATTGGCACCAAAGGTACATCCCTCCATTATTTTAAAATGTTTTCATTCATCTAGATTTCAGCAACAACCTTATGTAAATAATTCTGCGTTTTTTTTAAAGAACTTGAATAATTCAGAATATATGCTATTGATTAAAGCTGGTTTGCATTACTTTAGGTGTCTGGAAGACTGCAACATCATCAAATTATGATAATGGATATCCGTTTCGTAACAAAATTGGAAATAAAATAGTGTTACGAAATTGGATTAATCGAAATTACCTGATCTGCACTTTAACTAACAAAGAAAACTATTGTAAAACTATCTTTGTTAGTCAAAGCGCAGATCAGGTAATTTAGTAACAAAATTGACGGATTACATCATTTCTAACAACGTGGGTTGCATTATATGCGCTTCAAATTATGATAACACTAATATGACTGCTGCTAATAAATCGGATCTTGAAATACAATTATAAAATGTTTTTATGCCTCAGCGATACTTTAAACTGAGCTACAATCGACCGCATGTAGTGAAATTTCAATCAGATTCCGGCAGCTAAGTGAATTTTGCGAGATCTATTGAGTAAGCCAGAAGAGAACCCGTAATACGTTTTTGTATCCTGAAAAATATGGAACAATTGTCAGTTTATAAAAATGTGGTAGATATGATTATTATCTTTCAGCGTCCAATCTGAATGGTTTAAATTGTTACGTCTTGTAGCAGGATAACACGCGCAATTCTTAGAATTTGTAGGAACGATGCTCGGGTTAAGACTAAAGTCAATAATAGACAGTCTGAAGTTGTTGTCACAATAAATTGAACCCGGATCCATCATTCTACAGCTCCGTTTCTGTGCAGTCCTTACTTAGATATTTCTTGAAGGATTATGAAGTGCAGGCGTCACAGAGATGGATACCAAGATTTGCGATCTTGGTTTTTCGCTTTGCACTATCAGTTTTACAAAGATCCGATTGATTCCCATTTTCACGTAGGCATTGAGCTCGTCTTGGTTGTGGCTGGGTGTTGATTCGACCTTCGAAGGCTTCAACACCGTTCATACAAACCACTGGAAATGAGGTTCGACCTAATCCTCGTTGACTGGCAACGTTCCAAATCCGAATTTCCGGAATTTACATCGGAATCGAAAGGTGGTCAGTCAACGAATATTAGAACGTACCTAATTTCCATGGTGCTTGTATGAACGATGTTGAAGTCTTCGGAAGTCGAATAAACACCCAATCACAACGAAGACGAACTCAATGCGTACTTGGAAATGGGAATCAATCGGATTTTTGCGAAACAGATAATGCAAAGCGACAACCCCCAATCGCAAATCATGGTATTCATCACGGACCTAACTTAGGTTGGCGTTGAAATCGAAGGTTACTGCCAGAATTTCCGAAAACCAGCCAACGTCAGAAGTCAAATGTGAAAGATTTTTAAAGAAATTATTCTTTCTATTAGCAGGATGGTTGAGAGTTAGCGCATCTCGTTTAGGTCTACAAGAACTAGGTTGCTCTGGTAGGCTGAAAGAGTATTCATAGTTCTCAAGTCACGTATTAATTTCACTGCAAGGTAACAGCATAGCTGACTGAATCGAATGTTTTGGGACGGAAGGAGAATCGACTTTTCACGTGAACTTGGCTCAGATGAGGCAGTATTCATCGCTCGAAGCGTTTCTAGTCTAATGGAGAATGTGAATATGGAAATCGCACTTATGCATTAAAAGACAGGCCTGCTATAGAAAGAAGAAAAGATGAATTAATTACTCTTGAGCTTAAGGAGAAAATATGGTAATTGTTTTGCCCCGATAATAGGAGGTAGAACCACAATCGCATTCCGTCTACTTAACATTAAACACGTGCATAAGAACAGAGCGCTTTATAACTTCTCTAATAAAAACAAAAAGGACCATCAGAGATTAGCCGACATCCGATGGATGCTTGGTGTATCTACCTCAGACAAATACGCTACAATACTGCTACTTCCGCCGTATCGCACAGTTTTAAATCATCGGTTCTACATTTCGAGGCACGTCCGCAGTAGCTTTTGCACTTAATCTTCCTAAAGGCAAAACGATCATTTTTGCACTGCGCTCCAGCCAATGCCGTATAGGAGCATTGTCGGTTGTTTTTTTCATAAATGTCTTCGAGTTATAAAATAACACCAGGTTGTATAATTTCTTTTAGAGGTGAATGATTTACAATTATGTGCATTCTTTTTTAGATGGCCTGTTTCCATGGCCATAGATTCAGTGGGTTATATTGAATTTAACTTTACTTTGCTTGTCTGTCGTCCAAGGCTTTAGAGCCTTTTCTATCAAGAACATTTTAGTGTCTCAGGAATCAGAAAACGCCTTTGCCTAGTTTCCTTTTTTTATACTATGCTCTTATCTGATTATTCACCTGTCCAATTTTCGTCGGTTATTTTTATACAAACACCTGACCCATTAAGTGCATAAATTTGTCAATATAAACTAAGTATTGTACAATGTAGAAAAAGAAGTTCATCCAGTAGACCGGATTTCGTTCTTATTGGGAACTCAGCACGTACTGATCATAATTCGCCGCGGACCGGGATCGAACCAAATTCTGGCCAGCACGCGAAGAGTTCTCAATACGGACGAAACCTGTCTACTGGATGAATTGCCTTTTTTACACTACACAATTTTTAGTTAATACTATCAAATTTATGTACTTAATTGGTCAGGTGATTATGTCAAGATCACGACCTTGATTATAGTATTTGTTATCACCGCCCAAGCATCCAATGTTCATTTGATGACTTTTATAGTAAGGTTACAGTGATGCGTGATAGCACTGGACTTTCGTTTCCGT
This sequence comes from Eudiplozoon nipponicum, assembly GCA_029291075.1. Lineage (NCBI taxonomy): Eukaryota > Metazoa > Platyhelminthes > Monogenea > Mazocraeidea > Diplozoidae > Eudiplozoon > Eudiplozoon nipponicum. The sequence goes on along the minus strand of JAQBSW010006634.1, from coordinate 15,515 downwards.
GGACGTAGCTGTCGATCAATAATGTATTGATGGTCTGGCGAACAGTATGCGTAAGCTGCCTTCTAAGACGATGCTGCCATAAATGTTATCAAAATAATTTACCAAGATATGTTGGTGATGGAAAATCAAGTTGCGGTCAAACAGAACTTGTCACGACGTAGTTAATTAATGATCCTGTTCATCAACTGGCAGAGAGCTAAAACTCACATCGCTGACTAACTATTAAGAAACAATGTTGAGGTGGTGTCCGCATTGATCAGTCATGCTTCAGCGACATAAAGAGCCAACAAAATGTTTCATTTTGGTGCCAAAGGCAGGAAAAAATCATTAATTATTGAGTAGGAAAGTACATCTATTGAATGGGTGAATGTAAATTTATTTTTGAATATTTTTAGTTTTCATTTTCTGAAAAATTTCAACTAAGCACAACCGCGCGGAAACATAAATTACACATTGAGTAGGCATAGCTTTTCAAATGAAAAAAAATGAAATTTAGTTTAGATTGTAACTAATGTCACATGCGCGTATGGTTTGTGTTTCGTACCGGGGTTATTCAATGTGCCTGTGTATGTAACTTATCTTTTAAGTCACGTGGTATCTAGTCATTTTTTTTAGCATGAACTAGTTGCCAACCAAGGCTTAGCATATCGCACGTTTGATAAAACTATGCACACAGTTGTTTCTCTTTCAGATTTCTTTGTTCGTTTGTTTTGTTGCTGCATTTCTTAAGTAAGTGTATTTTAGGATAACCGCACAGCTTCAATTTTTTACAGGACCGTAGCCTTTTCTTGCTTCGCAGCACTTATGTTCATTACATTTTATTTCAACTACGTGTATTTGCCGTTGCTGCTTTGTTGTTTCGTTTGGTAACGTCTGCACAGATGGGAAGTTCCGAGAATACGTGCTGTTTCTACTTATTCTTGGCTAATCGAACCCTATGCTGTTCTAAATCAATATCTTGGCAAACATGTGGTTTGAATTGAAATAAATAAATTATAATTCTACTAACAATAGGATACCATAACACAACTGATATTTTACATCTCATTTTAACAGGTAGCAATGTAAAATACTTTCAATCAGTGTTGTGATATTGATATAAACATTTGACCACAGGAATAAACTCAAACACAATTCGCCAGATTATATTGTTCATGAAAAAAATTTCCCATTTAACTGCGGAGAAATAATTCTGCAGTTGACACTTTCCGCAATTAAAGGCCCCTGCTTCATTTCTTTTTTTGAAAAACTCATGGAAATCCATTTGAGAGGATTTCAATGTGTCAAATGTGAACAAAGTTTGAAAATACAAATTTATTTGTGAACGTGTACAACGAAAGATTTAAGAAGCAAACATGAAGTATAAAGAAAATACGCGGTGAAACCGCGTCCAATCAAATGACTATATATTTTCATTTGACTATGAAAGGAAACGCGCCGTCCGAAATATTTACTCGATGAATTAAAAAACAGTGAGTATTCTGATGCCTAACACAAACTAATGTTTGGTTTTACAATAAAACGTCTGCTAAACAGGACAGGAAAGAATAAGTCGCTTACATTCGAACAGACAGATGCTGTCGATCTATACGCATAAAACGGTTGCTCAGAGCATTATGTGGATCGAATCCAAGAAAATGTTAGATTAAACACGGCTAGTAGAGGGAGATAATTTGGGCAATAGACAATACAATTTTTGCAAAAACATTCTCCAGACTATGCAATTTCCATATTTTAGGGCGAAAAATGTAAAATAGTTGCGTTTTCAGAAGCCATTATTACAACATCTCATCTCTGTGGTGATATAGAAGAAAGACAATTATGCACGTTTTGTGCCACTGAATGGGCATTTTTGCCTTCGGAATTGATTTGGTATGATTGATACATGAAATCCACTTTAATTGCTCTTCCTTTTAATAATTCACTTTACAAAGAATAGATTATTTAAATTGAGGTGAAGTCTGACAAAAAAATTAAAATTAATATTATGGTTTAATATTGCATAAATTTAGCAATTTACATCACCAATCGATTTTTGCTTGGGCTTACTGTCCAAAAATTTATGTTAACTACATCAATAATTTGAGCAAATAAATTGCAGATTTGAAACATTGAATACAGCTCAGTTCGGTAACATATGTGTAAAACCACCAAGTAAATGACAAAAATATCATAGTTCAATTTTTAGACAAACAAAACTAACTATGTAGACTACGCAATTATCCTTTAATTAATTTGATCAGCATTTTGTAATAGCCGTTTGATATTAAAACAGTAATCATATCAACAAAAGTATGAAAAATCAATCACAGAAATAGAAATCAATTGTCATCTTCAAAAGTGCTGCACTCCAACAAGTCTGCAAAAAACACTACTGTAGAAAATACAAAAAGTATATAGATAGCAAAAATACAATGGCCAATTATGAATAATACAATTAATTAAAAATACGTAAATAATTACAACACATTTTCGAAATAATGTATTTAATCAGTTCAGTATTCCGAATCAATATGCTCTAAAATCATTGAAAGCCACAACGCATAAACGTTTATGTAAATCAAATAATACGGTTACAGCCATTGAAAAGGCGCGCTTCTTTGTTGACTCATTCTAGAAAACATTTCACTTTTAAGCTTTATTCAAATTCAAGAAGTTAAACTGATTAACTATCGATCAAGTTTTACCTGCTTTCAGTTAGACCAATCAAAATCAGATAATACATTCTTTTAAATAATTCAGCTAAACAAAAGCATTAACGAGGTTTACCGATGTTGGCATATTAAATCAGGCACTCATGGATATAGATAGAGGAACTGCATTTTTTTATTCTTGCCGTTGCAAGGCATCGATGAAGTGGCTTAATCATACTGAAGAAAATAATATATCAAACCACATTCTCGCATTAACTCTTATTAAATTATAAACACCTATTAAATGTGAAACAACTATTCCAAATGACATTTGGTGCTGCGCTGTGCTGTCATCCTTTGAAACGACACCGCAGGCGGCTATTATGGGACAATTGATGATACTCGATTGTCGGTAAAATCTTGACTCTCTGTGCTGTTGTTCCAACGATTGATTTGTTCTCATTGGTCCCGTCTTTCTTAAGCTTTCCACACTATTCTTGTCCGCAAAAATGCTGTAGTACCAAGTTTTTCCAAATTTTCAAACACCGTTTCCAATCTGGATAATTATAAGCCTTCGAATGCAAGGTACGATGCCATCATATCTACGCGTGTTCTAAATACACTTGTTATGGAAAGAACTACTTAAACTGCCAGGAATGCTTGGTCAAGTTTAGGAAGCTTAGAGTGAATGTTAATAAGGGAAGAGAAATAGGAAATGTCACCAGTCTAAATCACTTGTTGCTATGCTGGAGAAATGTAATTTCTGAATTAGTGAATAGGCTTCTCTTGATTTTCGAATCTTGGAACTTGATCTGACTTCAGCCTCAAAATTCGGCAAAACTTGGTACTGCAGCATTTTCGATGGACACGAATAGTGTGGAAAGCTTAAGAAAGATAGGACCGGCGAGAACTCATAAATCGGTGGAACAACTACGCTGTGCGCCTGGAAATGTAAAGGCATCAAGGTTTTACCGATCTACAAGTGCCATAAATTGTCCCGCAATAGCAGCTTGCAGTTTCAATTCGACGTATTCCTGATAGAACTATAAATGGAAGACACTAATAAACGCGAATATAATTGTCAGTATCTATTTTCATTCCTCTGTTGTAAATCTGAATTAAAGACCTTGATACAATTTGCATTAACGATAGCTTGTTATAATTTAAAGTAATCAAGTGCACTGGAACTGATACGCCGATGATATTTTTGTCTAACTTTTTATGTATTAAATACAAATCGATAAAATATAATAAAGAAACTTTCATAAATGCTTGCGAATATATATATATATATATATATATATATATATATATATATACATATACATATACATATATTGAAAGAACAGCTAAAACGTTAACGCAATAAGTGCAGCCAATCACACGACCTTTATTTGCGTCATAATTGAGCAATTCGTCAGTAGTAGGCGGAAGATTGGGCAAAAGTTGAACTCAAACCCATGAACGATTGTTCACATGAAGCAAAATTTATCATAGCATAGTTATGTAAGTTTATCTTGCCCACTAAACAATGAGCAAGTTGAGTTTGGAATTAGCTATGTGCCTCCCAACCAAATTGTCGTGAGTACGATATCTGAGCACAGTCATGAGTACAACTAAGCTGCCAAACACGGACGAAACTAGGGTCAACTATGTAGATAGCAGTTCACAACATGCAAAAAATATATATCCGTAAATCTATAATTCGTTAATTTAGTAGCAGAAATAGTATTCTACAATCCTACGTTTAATATAAAACAAAGAAATTGGAAATGATAAGATGAATCTAAAAAGGATAGATTTCTGAGATAAATTGAATTTAAATAAAATATTCTGGAGGATGAGTAGGCTTTATCAGACAAGTTGGCATGATCGGCTTCGGCTTTAGCCGATAACATTGCAAATTCTGAAGCTGTATAAAGCTTACCGACAATAAAAGTTGAAAACATTTCGATAATGTCACAGTTAATTTTGAACAAATTAAATACAATATACTGAAGATAGCAATATAAACCTTAAAACACACCACATCAAATCTAGCAAATTAGAAACAGTTGATGAAACAGTTAAGTAGTTAATAAATCCATCAAAAGAATGCATTGTACCAGATCACACTGATTTAAAGCAATTATCATTTAAACACATTTGATTATGATAGGCTATTCATATTTTAGAGAAGCTTCCATATCCTGACACAAAAATGTAATAATTGTTGTATTACACCAGATAATTTTCATCTAATCCAAATAATCTCTCATGATAAATACTTCACACCGACATCTACTGGGAGCTTATGCGAACTATAATAATCAATAACATCATAATCCATGTTTGAAAACGTCATTACTCGTCGCCGCATGACCGAGAAAAACACGGAAACAACGACTGAGTCATTATTATTTTTTGAAATTTGATTGCGGAGTGCCAGCTTCATATTTTCCAATATCGCGTTTTGTGTACGCGGTTTCTAGCTTTGCACAAACAGTCTCAAAGAGATCACAAAGATGTGACAGAACCGCATTTCCATTGGGACAATTACAAACCCAGCCCGATCGAAGACAAAAAGGAGATGGAAATTGTGATCAATCGAATCTTTGTGAAATTGTTTGAGTCATTATTACACTGCGAATGGATCTAGCCTAGGCGCTAATACCGAATGAAACAACAAAAAATTTTCATACACGACGCCAAGCAATCAACAAAGCAAGACTAACTCAGCAGCAACGATTATTTTGTGCTTCCCAACGAGTCGCTTTGAAACAATCAATATTAACTGCGTCATCTACATACCAGCGAATTTCGATGATATGTAAAATATGTATGGAAAATAAAAAGACAAATTGTTATTTTCTTATATTTATTTTTTTTCTTTAATAGAATTCATTTAGCTTGCTCCATTGTATAGTAGCGTCGACTATTCAGCGTCACAAAATGTCATAGCACAATCTAAGTTTTATTTAAAAATCCAGAAACTCGAAGCAAAACATTCAATTTAAATGTTGTCAATTCAAAAATATGCGAAAGTTGACTACTTTTAAATGAAGCTAAAAAGAGTTCTTCAATAGTAAAAATGATAAGGGCACTTATTTTAGCTGGCATTTATATTTTCCTAATGCATAAAAAACAAAGCTAGTATATATATATATATATATATATATATATATATATATAAAGTATATGGTAAGAACTTTGGCAAATACACACAAACACGACCAAAAGAACACTGTAACCAGCCTCAAGACTAGAAGAGGAATCAAAATAGGTAATATTAATGAATAGGTACGCTATTAAAAGAGTAATACTCCTTAGAATTATACATGCATCGACATACCAAAATTTTAATTAAGTTGGATGTTATACAGGTAATTATTACTGACTGACTTGAGTCGCCAGTGTTAAATAGAAAACTGAGAAATATTAAGTTGGCATGAAAAAAATTTATTAAAACGTGATTCAGTTATCGTAAACCACGAGAAGCAACGTGTTTGACGAATACAACATGTAGTATGAGTTAGAGGGACATTATTTTCTCTACGAAAGATTGAAATTTAGTTCATTCTCAGATCGCAAACAATCATTAATTTGATGTTTACGCAGCAGCTAGGCGCCAGTACATATGCTGATTAACTACAGTTTATTTCATGGCGATAATAACGACAATGTGTCCGATACACTCAGTTCGAAAACCGAGATATACTTAGCGACTAGCGTGAGAAATAAGGACACACTGTTTATTGCTTCATTTTACGTCATTCGTATTACAGAACTCAAATTGTCAATCGATAAGCTGATAATTTAAATGAAACACATCATGACAATAATCATTAGCAGAATCAAATAAATAATCAGCGTCCGGTGCACTACAATATTAAAGTTTTCTTTAACTGCATCACACATGTTAGGTGAAGGTTATTTTTTTGAAATCCACACCATGGAATGAAGCCGAAGGTATTTACACAACTGACGTCTGGCGAAACTAAGTCAATGAACATCAAGCCTAACATCTGACACTTAACCAAGCAAAAGTAAGCTGAAATCAGATCAAGTTTCAAGAGATGAAAATCAAGAGAAGCTTATTCAAAATTTCAGAAATCACATTCTGCAGCATGACAAGAAGTGATTCAGACAGGTGACATTTCCTCTTTCTGTGAGACAAGTAAGGATCTCGAGTAGAGTACATAACTAGCATTTCCTTTATTAACATGCACTCAAAGCATCCTAAACTTGATCAAGCATTCTTAGCCGCTTAAATAGTTCTATTCATAAAAAGCGTATTTTCAAGAAATGAATTTACAGCTATTACCAGTACAATGAGTTTATTTAGTAAAGTATTCTGCGAAATGGGTGGCTGACAGGGCTGTTCGATAAAATGACGGCCATTGCTTAACTAGCCGATCATGAACTTTAGCGTACAGAAATTGCAAAAAACAAAAATTATTTTCTAATACCAAAAGCTAATCAGGAAATATGGTAAAATACATTTTCCAACAGCGGTAAAGCGCAAATTTTGGGCGCGCCGTCCTGTTGAATTGGACTAAGCTAATCGCCCAAGGTGAAAGCATGTCCAGCTAATTTATATCAATAATATAAAAAATTAGGTAGCTGCACATGTAGTCTGGAATTTATGATAAAAATCCAGATTAGTCAAATCCAACTTGTTAAATGTGTACAAAGAAACAGATTAATTATTATATTCATGTGTATTATTGTGTATGTATGTATGTATGCATAAATTTTGTTTATGTATGTATTACTGTATGTGTGTGTATGTGCACACGTATATATATATATATATATATATATATATATATATATATATATATATATATATATATATATGCATGCGTATATAAATTTTAATACAGTTAATTGAAATGAATTATACATTCGTAGGCAAATAATTTTCATACAACAGTAGTTGAAAGTCCATTTCGCGCGATGTTCTGCCGTGACTATGCCAACAAGCTAGTGATCTCGAAGATGGTCCATAAAGAATCGGCTTGTAGTGAAGACCTATGCTATTTTTAAGTTTTAATCATAAGCCTGATGATGATGGCAATGAGTAGAGGTCGAATCTTCGACTACAAATCAATAAAACAGAGTCATAATCAGCATGAGGTCCTCGTTGGAGCTCGCGAGGTCTATCGGAGAAGAAGCAAAGCTCATACAGCAAAAATCGATGAAAAACATTATTTATAACAAGTATAGATAAGATGACACCGTACTTTGCATTGCCGATAATTTCGAAGGCATATAATTATCCGAAATATATAGTGTATGAAAGTTCGGAACGGCTGGAGATAGCAAAATTTTTTCAAACCTATCGATATAGCTGCAGGTATTTGTAAAATGTAATAAACAGTATGAAAAATAAACGAATGCTAGCATCAAATTGAGAGGGGAAAATTGAAATGATCTAAGATAGACGAGATTAAATTCACATATAACGGGCCAAGCGAAAAGCGACTTTTAGAATAAAGTTTAGACGGGTGAATACGAAAAAGTTTAATGTTAATATCGGAGTATATTCAGTGCTTAACTATATCGAATTAGCCTATCACAACCAAAAATGTAGCTGCATTCCATTTTACACACACATTAATATCACACATTAATATATATATATATATATATATATATATATATAATACAGATCAGCATAAAATAAGAATGTATGCAGGCATAATGACTAGTCGGATGAGTTCATAGATTACTTAGCAACTAACTGTTTAGATAAACTATTGATTACTCGGAGGGTGATAAAAATTATTTAAATCAATTTTTCTATCTTTATATAAATACCTGGTCCTTTATTTACATACATTCGCCAGCATAAACTATACATTGTATAGTGTAGAAAAGGGTTCGGAGCCATGTCCGCAGCAAAGTCTGGCCAGTACGTGATAAGATCCCAATACGGACGAATCCGGTCTACTGGACGAATTACCTTTTCTACATTATGCAATGTTTAGTTTATACTGACAAGTATATGTACATAAAGGGCCAGGTGTTTATATCAAGATCGAAACATTGATTAAAGTAACTGTTTAAATAATGTACAGCGTAAAGAATATGTCGATATAGTCGGATTTTTTGCACCAAATACATGATTATTCTAAAAACGAAAGCAATTGAAGTAAATAGGTTTTGTTGATTTGATCGTAACATGAAAAGAATATTTGTTTACGTCGTCTCGTAAAATCGAACATTCGTTATGAAAACATTTATTATCCGTGCCTTGTGGCAAAACTATATTTTAAAATCAATTCGATACAATACAATACAATAGGGAGGGGACAATTCTTTAACGTTACAATGTTTATATTAGAGAAGAAGCTTTATTTCTTACACGAGAGAATAGCATACAAACCAAATAAAAAAGAACTGCCTTTTCCCTGAGAAAAATCGTATTAAATTCAGTCATCAGATTCCCTCTGGTTTACAGTAGCAACATACGGGTATGCTTGCAGTTTTAACAAAATTTAATAGGGAAACATCAGACATAAGCTGCAGATAAACTACGGTATATAACAATCTAAGACCATTTTTTAAAATAAAAATAGTCTAGGTGCAACAAATAAACTTCCCCTGCTCGAATTGGTAGGTTTATGCAGTCTTCCTGTGTACAAGCAATGAAGATCACAGCTGGTAGGTGAATTCTAGGGACAGAAACAACGATACAGTCCAACAGGCCAAGTCATGATCGCAGCGCAATAATATAGCTAGGCATAGTAACCTATACAGCTTAAATATTCGAAAAAGTGAATTACGTAAGTATGTATTAGGTTTTGCGAACCTAGTAAAAAATTAGTTCAGTTGTGACCAGAAGGATAAACCAAATATATAGTGGTTAAAGGGCGTAATACCGGCTCCTACTGATGAGTCGCCAGTAAGCACGAAACGAATGTGCATGAGATTATACTTTCCGTTCATGCTGCCTTTGGTTTATCCTTCTGGTCACAACTGAACTAATTTGGTACTAGGTTCGCAAAACCTAATACATACTTGCATATATATTAGTTCTTCGCAATAAACAGTATTTAAGTTAATTACGTGTTTCCGTCAAAAAAGACCTGTTCCAAATCAGTTAAAAAACAATTCAAGATGTTGTAGTAACATGTTTTAGAAAACTAGTTGTCAATAGCAAGATACATAGATAAAACGAAATCTAGGTCTCCATTATGATAGGTTAATTAAAAGGCATGTCAATAAGGAAGAATTAACCGGGCCTCTTCACTGGACCACGTTCGGCTGTAGACTCCCACAGATATTCAATCTCCAACCTCCTTTTAGTGAGGGTACGGTGTGGTGTGATCATGCTATTGATATTGGAAATAAATGTTTTCCGCCACAACATTACTGGTCTACTCCTTCTGCGGTTCTAGCCATCCAGCGTAGTATCCATGGTAGCCTGACGAATAAAGTTAGTAACATATACACGCACATATAAAATGAAGCTTTGCAAAACAGTTTTGTCTACATTTTAATAAAGAAAATTTATCCAACAGATTGCATAGCTAGCTTTAATTTCCATTACCCAAACATCTTTTGGAACAATCAGGATGAATCTCTTAAAAATGTAGACGAAATAAAGCTAGAAACAGTAGTTCAGTAATTTTGCAACAAGCAGAAAAACACACAACGGGCCAAAACTCAATACGAGCGGGCAGCTTTTAGCAACGAGTGGCATTAGTTATTCAAGCGTTTTTGTCAATTACGTAGAGCATCTCACGTCTACTCAGACCAATCGCTTCAAATGAAGGTGGATCGTAGGGTGAAGATGGCATCCATTCAATATATAGAAACTCCTTATCAGATGTTCGCGTGCTTTGACCGTTATCATCAGCATGGGCTACTTTTTCAGCGGGTTCGTGTGAAGGATTGGAATCGCAACTGATGGCATGATTTCGTAGGTGAACTTGACGCGCCATATAGCCAATCCGGCACAACAAGTCCACAGCCATCCCCGTGCCACTCAACGAAGTCTTCTCATCAGAGACAGTTGTAGATGTAGACAGTGACGTCTCAACTTTAGCTTCACTTGTCAAATTGTTGTCCGGAGACGCAGGTTTTGGAGTAATGGTCGAAGATAGCGGCAAGGCAGGACACGACGTGACGCCAAGACTAACACAAACTTCATCAAGTAATTCAAGATCTGCTTTAGATAGTGCGGAGCCACACTCAGAATCATCAACATCGTTGCTGAATTCAAACGTCTGATTGAGCCTGGAGCTCGAGTTCGTCTACAAATTTATGTCACGAAAGTAAAAGAAACACATGTATACAAATTCATTTATGCAGAGCATATCCGTTAATTGTAGGACCACATATTTGTAGGTCTGTCAAAGCTGTATTTTGCATCCTTAACGTAATAGTTTGTTCTAATTTGTTGGAAAAAATTTGACACTAATTGAGAATAGAAACAGTAGCTGATAAATGCATTGTTATTTAATGTATAATTAAATGATAAAGTATTCTAAGATATGGATAAGATGACATCAACTTACTTAGGTTGCCGTTACTAATCCTCAATAGACTATATTTTCAATGAAGAAAATGAGTAAGGGGTTAAAATTTCATCACTTGTTTACAACACACAGTAAGAATAGCAAGTGGCAGATATGTGAGAGAAACCTAACTTGGGTAATTTCACATGGTACGTATAAAACAAATGTCCTATTTTACACTATACAATTCTTAGTTTATACTGACAAATGTATGTACTTACTGGGTCAGGTGTTTCTATCAAAATCGAAACCTTGATTATAATAAATGTTATCACCACCAGCGCAACCAATGTTCGTTTAGCTATATAAATGTTCATTACAATACCACTTCCCCATCTAGCGTGGTGTCTGTTCAGTAATGAAAGATTGGGGATGGTTAGTTGGTACTTGAGGTATAAATGGATGCATATGATCTCCGCCTAAAAGAAATAATCTAACCGAGTTACATTATTCAGTATATGACTGAAAATTGTGTATAGTGTGCGGCAAGGTGGCTCAGATTCCGAAGCAGAAGTGTCCAGGTTTGAGCCGTCTGTGGCAAATTCTGGCTAGCACGTGATGAGTTCCCAATAAGGACGAAACCGGTCTATTGGATGAATTGCCTTTTCCACACTATAAAATTCTTAGTTTATACTGACAAATGTATGTACTTAATGGGTCAGGTGTTTATATCAAGATCGCAACCTTGATTATAGTGAATAGCCTAATGCATGAAAATGGTAAGTTCATATTAAACCAGTCTAGTTTCACTTGGTTGGTTGTACAGATAAGTTATGGACAGGCATACACACGTGACGCGCACTTATCTAGTGAAAGCTCAATCACAGGTATAAATTATATTACTAAATTTAATACCAAATTTTTTTATTAGCATATTTTTAAGCCTTCGGATGTACTGTGAACAGACGAATAATATTGGTAATGGTATCAGAAATATCTCCAAAGAATGAAACAAATGTAACTCATCCTGAGTTACTTTGTCCTTCTTTTCCTTGTGCGGAACAATTGATAGAACTAGTAGTTCGATAAAATCTTGTATTCCTTATATTTCCAGGTGCACAGGTTTTGGTTGGCATTAATTGATGGTTTTTCACTTGTCCCTTCACTCTGAAGCCGTCCATCAGCTGCTTGTCTGAAAATGACTGGAACCAGATTTTCCGAATTTTTGGGACTTCATATCTAGTCCCATCTTCCGGAAAGACACCATACTCACAACTAGTGTCAAATGTGGTATCCTCATTCAGAACAGATCTATTTATATTTATTTAAATTTCTAAAGTATTTTTATTGTCTACCCTAATATCTGGTCTTAATACCTATTCTTTTATACTCACATGTATACACGAAAATATCAACGTCACCCCCAACACATACAACAACCTATACACACATGTATATTGTAATCTAAAGTGACATTTATAGAATATTTATATGCAAACCATATGAATTGACAGACACGTCTATCCGTAATGTATGTATATATATATACGTGTATACACCATATATAATATGCATATCGTATTAGTAATTGAGAACCCATCAATCAATGGCAAACAAAATCTGTGCAACTGGACGTGTGAAGGATTCAAGATGTTACTGACTTACAAGTGCTATCAATTATGCAACACAAGAAAAAGGCGGAAAAAAGCAAAAAATGACAGCGCTGCGCACGGTACAACAACATTTATCCTGTTTCAGATACAGCATAGATCAGGTAAATTTCAAACATCCCAAATCGCAATATTTTCATTCTTTTAATTGGCATAAACTTCATATTTCGTTTATATTGAAAAAAATTTCACACCGAAAAGAGGCGACGATGTGTATTTCACGTCATCTATTGATTACTGAAGCACAAGAAATCTGTAAAATGAACATCCAGTAACCACAAAACGCTTGCATGCATTGGCTTACACCTTTTTCTCAAGTTTACTATACAGTGAATCTTGGTCTCATATGAACTAACCTGTTATCAAATTCGCTAAACTAATAAAAATGCATGGCAAGGGTAAACTCCTTTTTATTGTAGTTTGTATGCGCGTATGCAAGTATATACGCGAATATGGATGTATGCATATATTTATGTATATATGTGTTTATGTGAATTTGTATTTATGAATATACATATGCATATATATATGTATATAGGTATGTGGATATTTTTGTGTTTGTGCATCAATGTATTTATGTATGTACCTACGTATGTATGCTGTATACATACATACATATATATATATATATCAATACAGAGACAGCTTGCTTCATTATTTTCATCAGTAAAAATAGTGAGGATGGACCAACTGAAGAAAGCTGCCAATAAAGGCAGCCGAAATATTTTGTTAAAGAAAGAAAACTACTGGAACAATATAAACTGCGTTATTAAAAAGAGTGCTACCATATAACCTGTCACAACGTCCACAATTACTATGAATGGACGACTCAGTGTTTCGACAGCTAGCAAATACCCATGAATATTTTCCATAACGTGGCCATATAGCATAAGTTTTATTATAGGCACTTTTTTCTGTTCATGATGATAAAAATGAAGGTTCTCCACCCGGCATCTTAATTTTATTCTAAATAAAATAGGCAAAATTTCTGCTTAAGAGATTAACTTTTTCAGCATCTTTACTTAAGGAACTAGAATGCATTTGGATTTTGAATCACCGAGAAATTTATCCTCTTTGAATTATTAAGCATGCCGACTTTCTGGCTGCACTATGATTATATGTTCGTAGTTTGACATTCTTACGCCATTTCTCAATTTTAGCTTCTTGATCTTCATCTTCAACCTCATCATTAGCACCAATCTATGCACTATTATTATTATTATTGTTATTATTAAAGTTAACGATCCAGTACACTTTATTTGTAATCTGTATGCAAGCGTAAATGATTAGCATCAAGATGAGCTCAACTAGGCCGAATCGATTACCTAATTGAGCTTTTTTAAACAGCGCGTGTAAATTTGGTCAAATGGCATTTAGATATAACATCATTAATAACACTTGCTTTTATAATAAACAAGTGTTCTTATATATAACTAAGCGATCATTGATTGCAGAAGCGATGATAAAAATTATTTAAATCCATGCGACTAGCTTAATCTAAGCACTAATCACATTGTATAGGCATGCCAGTATAAAATAAGCATCGTATGGTGTAGAGAATGCAATTCATCCAGTAGGCCGGTTTCGTCCATATTTGGAAAATCTTCGGAGTCAATGCCGCGGCAATTTCTGGACAGTATGTGATGAGTTCTAAATAAGGACGAAACCGGTCTACTGGATGAAGTGCCTTTTCTAAAGTATACAATGCTTAGTTTATACTGACAAATTTAGGTACACAATGTTTGTACCAAGATAGCAACCTTGATTCAAACTTATTTTCTTAAAGCTCCTCAAAACTACCTGAGTAAATTGTGATGAAATCTCAGATTTTATTGGTTTTAAAGGAAGATCTGGTAAAACTGCCGCATAATCTTCTATGTCAGATTCTACTGGCTCATGATCCAAACTGTTGCCAATCTCCTTTTGATATGTCGAGCTACTTTCGATAAGCCCGTTGTCTGATGATTCAGCAATGTGTTGCGGATTGATCTTTCCACAATCAGCCGTTGGACTTGACGCCGTCGACGAAGTTATTGCTGACGAGTCTTTATCGATATCCGTTCGTCGACTGGCAACGAAACAGTTTGGCTGACAGATGATAATACGTTTTGGATAGTTGGCTTGCAACTCGAATTCCGACGGTGTGTCTTCTTGAGCCAACAGAAAATAGTACAGCTCCTATAAAGTTTAAATAGTACAGTTTAATTGAAAAGATAGTAAGTTGGCCACAAATTTAAATCAAATATGTCAACGAAGAAGACCGAAAGTTAAACATAAGGCATTAGATAAATAAATAGGCATTGACGAAATATAAAAATATGAAATTATATTCTAACATGACTAATAAGTATGAACCTGTTTCACGGGTAGTTAAATATAAATATATACATTTATTGAAACTATTTTCCTATTCGATTTAACTTAAATTTATTCTTCACAGGAAACACCGTACGAAAACTTTCTGTTTACTGCTGGGAAACGATAATACATATGAAAAATCTTATAAAATTTACATCAAATATTAAATTACCTATGGGGTTTAAGTTCTGAAGGAAAGAAGGACTAACACGCACAATTGGACATAAAACCTAAAATTGTATGTAATACACGGTGCCCCTCTTTTAGGCAATGCACTACATGACACGGAACGAAATATTTTCGGGTTCAATCAACAACCACAGCACTGCTGGCTACTATTGTGGATTTTCAAATAACTAGCACGACAAACTAGCATTAAATGCCAGTCAAGTTCAATGTATGCAAGA